>JAZHYW010052816.1:0-35357 GCA_037355805.1 Ixodes ricinus
TCGGCGTCCCGAGTTTGGCTTTCGCATTCGAACGCGTTCCGTCTATCCAACCAGATCTTCACGTTCCGATATTTCCGCGCACTCTCGGTTCCTCGTCTCTCTCCTGATTTGAAAGGAGAGGGGTTGATTTTTCGGTGTTTGGGAAATTAGACGAAAGTTACTGTTGGCCTCGGGTTCTTTTTTCTTCTTTTTTTCGTAGTAAGTTATTCCGGATATGTGTTTTGCTGTATGGGTTTGGTGTATAACGGCTGTATAATGGCGAATGCGTGAAATAAACTATAGCTGAGTTCGAAACATTGTGTGTTGTGTCCGTTTTTTTTATCGTCCCTTGTCTCGGGTTTCTTGCAATTTCTGGCCTCCTAATGCTCAGTAGGTATGCGCAGTAGACCATTTCAGCTCACATTCGCGCACTTGATCATTCACATTCGCACTCTCTTCGAAGGACCTGACGACATTGACGTCGTTCTGAGGTCGTCCTCTAGGACTTCTTCCTTGATGTCTTCCTAGAGGTCGTCCTTGAGGTAGTCCTAAAAGTCCTAGACGTCGTCTTTGACGTCATGCTCTAGGACGTCATCCTCGACGTCGTTTTGAGATCGTCCTTAAGATCGCCCTAGAGATCGGTCTAGCGTTCGTACCAGAGGTCGTCCTTGCGATCACCCTGAGGTCGTCCTAAACGTCTTCTTTGATGTAATTATATCCGTAGTTTATCGCCACACTTGCGAATCTCCGCGTCTAACGATCCTCGCCACGTCGAACGGGCAGTCGCCACCACGATACTGGCTGACTTTTAGTATAGATATCACGGCAGAACAAGACAATTACACTTTCTTCACTAATTCGGGCAACCAAATCACTCTTCCTCTGACTTCATGCACCAAAACGCAAAATATTGTGATGAGTATTGAGATTGAAACGTGCGCAGACTGGCATGATCGACGCGGTATATATGGTCCAGCTCGAGCAGGCTCGGCGTAGGGGCCACGAAGTCCTGGGCTCGCGGATGAGCGTTTGGAGATGCCTTCACGCACCGCGCTCGCGCAACACTCTGCAGTACACACCACAGCCGCAAGAAAGGTGTGGCTGGTTGATAGGCTAGATGGACGTGCGGAAAAGGTCGCGACGTGCTACCACGAAATGCGACAGAACTTCTGTGACACGGACCCGGAGGAGATACCCGAACCTGCGGCGCATCAGCCGGGCAAAGTTCGTGCAGCTTTCTTCACACGTGCAACGAAGAATCGCGTGACAAAACGAACCAGCGAACGTATAAAACACAATGATGCACCATTTGTGTTTTGCATCCGAACACGAAAAAAGAAAAAACAAAGAAAACGTAAGGAGCGAAAGTATGCAGGCGAGCTGGTTAGGAAACATCAGAACCTAAACCTTGAGACGAGGAATAAAATAACGAACATAGTCGACGCACATTTTATTTTATGTTATTCATCCTCGTCTCAGTGTTTAGATTCTTAATGGAAACGTTGCGCTGTTGCCGGACTAAACGCTTTTCGAGTCAGTCCCCCGCCGAAAATTCGCGAGTGAAAAGGCACTCGGCTATTTAGTCCGCGCTGCGTCCGCGACGAGGTGCGGATCGCAGGAATCGGTGGCCTGATGCTCACGTATTACACGGTCCGTGGCCGACAATCGCGATTCGGTCCGTCATGTGATTCTGTCATAACGGACTCGCCACGCGTTTCATAGAATCTCTCGGAGTAGACAGGCTGTTCTTAAGCTAAATCATGTTCCTGCGAAGATGTGCGCATCGCATAATAGGTTACATGCCGTATGCGTCTCTACCAAAGGCCCATTTGGGAAAATTAATAACGTTCCACATTGTAGTGTCTTGGATAAACAGGCCAGCAAGAATAGGAACATGGTTTATTGAACTGACGCTGTCGTCGGTCGCGTACTAAGCGTACTATCGCAACACATACATTGGTTTATTAATTACATTCGAGTAATTAACCTTTTTTCAATTTGTCAATTTATATTTCCATTTGAAACTTGCTGAGGGTCATGATCGATGGTTTCAATTAGAAACGGGCTGAGGATCATGAACAACAACTAAATCAACTTATTTTAGAAATTTGGAAGGCGCGTACAGCATTTTGCTGCGCTCAAACAAAAGAACGCTAAATTTGGACGCGTTTTTATGTTTCGGCTTCGTATCGGAGCGCACCTTTCCGTCGAGCGGTCCTGCCCTCGGTTCCTCGATGGCCGCGCAGCTGCCGCTTCGCCTTTTGAAGCGAAAGCTTGACGTGCGACCCTTTGCAGAGATTTCGACCTCGTGGTTTGTCGTCGCCGCTACGGAAAAACCCTTCTCTTGGCGCGAGGCCAGGGAAGTCGGGTTCTTCCGTCGGCAGTCCGGCATCCCGCCAGTAACGACTCGACGAAAGGAGAGTCTTCCGTGTCGTCTGCTTGAAACACTTGTTTTCGAAACATTACTCGCGTTATTCGAAATTCACACTTTGGCTGTATCCAGTTGCTAGGCGTAATGTAGGATGCTTTTAGAAACTTCCACGACGCTATACTCACTTAGTTCACACATCACCGAGCACTGGTTGCGGCCGTCAGCGGCATCCACGACGCCACGATGGCTATGCGATATAACCACGTCGCACCTCCGTCCTCAGGTACGTGATGGCACCGTTCCACCCGCATCGCGCGACCGTGCTACAGCTATCGCTTTCGTTTCTTTGCACATTGTGGGAGAGAAAGGCGACTTTTCTGTAGGAGGGAAGGAAGTGTGGCGCACGTGCGTTGCGCGGCTCGTCCATGGGGGGCATGGACGACTGGCGGAAAGATGCGCTCCGATAGAAAACTGAAGCCTATGGAGACGCGTCCAAATTTAGCGTTTTTTTCGGAACGCAGTAAAATGCTGTAGTTGTCTCTATTATTTTTTAAAAAAGGTTGATTTTTTTTCATGATCTCCAGCAAGTTTCTTGTTGAAACCATCCCTATGAATTCACTCATTAAAAAGTTAATTACTCGTAAGTAATTAATAAACTAATTATACCAACCACAAGTTATTGATTTTCCCAAATGGACCTCTTGGTTGAGAGTAATGCGACATTAACCTTTTTTTTTTCTGGGCAATCCGTACTTTTCGCAGGAACGATTTGGTTCATGTTTCGAAAAACACCCTAACAAAGAGCTTAGGGCCGACATGTATCAACTAAAGAAAAATCGTCTCTGCTGGGCTGGAGCTTGGTCATACACATCATCAGGCTTTCTCGTTTTTTCTTCTTTTTTTTGCGTTTCGGTCGACTTGTGCGGCGTGATCCACAGCTTGCAACAGGCATCACGGAAGCTGTCGACTCAAGCTGTCGGTTGTCGCGATCCTGGCGGTCGGTTGTAGAAGTGCTGGTGAAGAAGGCGAGCGGTCGGAAGCATCGCTGATGTCGTCGCGCCGTCCCGTAGCTCCTGCTGTTTCCGTCAACTGGCCGGCTGCAGGGGGAACCGGTGGCCGAGTGAGTTAGCGCACCGCAGCACCTGGAGCGGAAGCTTGCGCTGCAGAACCCAGAGTGTTCAATCCCCCACCCCTGCCCGTTTTGATCTGGTTGAGCATCGTATCGACGTGCGCATCACTACTGCGTGATGCACGTCAAAGACCCCAGGAGAGCATGAGGAGGTTCTGCGCTGACCAAATTTTTTATCTATTGGCGACTCTTGCGGAATCGACGCCGCCTAGCGGCAACACTGAGAAACTCAGGACAGGAGGTCCTTTCGACCCTGTCGTCTGCTATCGCTGCTTGGTTCTCGTAGGCAGCATAGAAACAAACATCGTTTCCAGTAAATATTTTTATGCTTCCGCCATGTCATTCCTGCGCACTGACTAGAAGAAGGTTTCTACCATCCAAAAAATCGCTTTGCTTTCATATGTAACCTGATTTTACGCTGCAGGGCAAGGAATTGATGGTGGTCCGCCTGCTGAACGACGAAAACGACCTCCTTTCGTCCGCCATTTTGCCCTGACCAGCGCGCCCCGCTATAGCTCGCTGGAGTCGCGAACAGCTGGGACACCAGCCGCCCACTGTGGCTGACTAACTTTCGGCTGTCTAAACATACACACGACACAATTATTACGGCTGCAGGATCGTTCTTAGGTCTATCGGCTACGAGCGCCGTTCGAAACAGCCCTTCTCCGTTTCCCCCACGCGAGCAGGTATACAAGCGGATAGCGTTTTACCAGCAGCACCGCTCCCACGGGAACCGAGAAAGACCAGTTTCTAACGATACTCCTCTGGCGCAAACTTAATGTTCGACGTAAAGACTACAGATAGAATCACTATCCACCGCAGGTTGTGCATGCAACGTTCCACCGGTTCCTCCGCTTCTGTCCACAGGGCGGTCTCATAACAGTGGGCGCCATCTAGAGAGCCTCGATTACAGAGAGTATCCAACTGCTCCAGCGGGGTCACGTGGTTCATATTTGCAAGACGAGCTGCGAGGAGGAAGCGTTGATTGTCTGCGAGCGTCTCCGCCTGCGTTCCTCCTCGCCACGCGACAACGCAGCGCATGCGCCGTTGTGACCAATCGGCGAGGGAGGCGTCCGCCATTGAATTGCAAACGGCCCCCGTGGCTGGAGGGGGACCCTCTCTTTAATCTAGGCGCGCCACCGAGCGATCCACGCGCCTCGAAAAGGCGCCTTCTAGGAAGCTTGTCAACTGTTCATCACTGTGGAGCTCCAGAGGGGGGGAGATAGAGCCGGAAGAGGCATCTCTACGCTCCACCGTTGCTGTGCCACCGCGCCAGGATCGCGAGGCAGGCGGAAGCACGTGACTTCACGAGGAAACTCCAGGAAGCAAAAATGAGGGCGCGGTAAAAGTTTCCGATGCTTTCCATATTGCGTTTGATAGATCGCGGAGGACGTTGCAAGCCATCCGAGCGAATCCAGTGCCGTGGGAATGTTACGTGGTTTTGGGGAGGAGCGCCGTCGCGCGTGGTAAGCTCTAGTCCCACGATCACAGCTCTGGGTTAGCTGGGATGGCTCGTCCGTGGCGGTCTATCGTAAGGCGAAGCATAAAACATGTTCAATTATGCACCACACCGACACTTTGACACATATCAAGTACCCCTCCGGTATCAAAGCAGTGACCGCAACAGCTGCACATGGCGGCCATGTGGCGGAAGGTAGATGACGTAGGCCGTCTGTTGGACTCGAGTATAATCTCCCTCTCCCTATGCATTTTTGTTGATTGGCTCGGGGTATTTAATATATGGCCGGCTCCACCTTAAAGCATACATAGCGAGTGATTTTAAAGCTTTTTCTTCGCGTCTTTTGCAGAGACCTGGAAAGCAACAACCTGACGGTGATCGACAACCACAACTTCCAGGGAATGCACAAGCTGCGCATTCTGTAAGTTGTCGCTACCACTATTATGGTGCCTGGAACGCGTCTCCGACTGGTGTGTTTACCGCGCCCAAAAAAGTGGTCCCTCGATTTCCGCCTGATGACGTCATGCAAGTGTCATGCTGTCGCCGGTCGCGGCCCTGGCGGTGTCCCAACAGTTCGTGGTGTATATGGCAGACGCCTGTTCTGCTGCAGGTCGCTCTCCACTGACAGTCCACGGAAGCTATGTCAGCAGCCAGAAGTTGGGACGCCTGCGACGCCATGACGACAGCGACACTCGCGTTCGCTCGTGCTTTTCGCCAGCATTTCTGCGGCCAACCGCCAGGATCGGGACAGGCAACAGCATGACACTCCGGCTTTTGTGACGTCATTTGTTGCCATTTTGGGACCACTTTTGATGTATGGGAAGGATAGGACGCTAAACACACCAGTCGGACACGCGATCCAGGCACCATACCACTACTTCTGAGAGGCACCCTGGCGCGCGGGGACCAGTCTGTCTTCGGGAGCCGCCGAATGCCTCCAGGGTCGTGTGGGCTTCGACCATGCGCGCGGAGCCAGGTGTTTCAGCATGCTAAGCGAAATTACCTCGCCCTGGTGGGCTCAGTTAATTGGGTCGGCGCACGCGTGACGACGCCATAAGTGTCGTCCACAGGACGCAGGACGCAGAGCACGCACAGAACAGCAGTGATGATGTCCCACCGCGCAAAAGAATTAGACGGAAGGGAAACCGATACGGCGAAGCACGGAGCGTACATTTGACAAACACGCCACCCTTTTAATCGGCAAGTCCCCATCTATGCATCGCGGCAGCGCGGCGCCAAACTCGCCGGTGAGATTGGTCTGTTGGTGCTGTATGATTTACCCAACTCTGTGCGTATATGGTGGCTCGTGATATATGTGCCTCAACCCGTGACTATGAGGCGTACGTCTTGAATGGATCCAAACTAGCCCAGTGTGGGGATCCAAACATTGCTTATATTTATATCTAAAAAAAAAAAAAGTTCAATATGTCAAAAGAAGTTGGTGTGAATATCGGACTAATGAACGGCCTTCGGGACGATAGGACCCAATCCTCGAAAGCGGCCGCGGCCACGATAAGGTAGGCGGTCGTCACGCAACTCCTTGACTACGACCCGTTCAAAGATGGATACAAAGGCGACGAACGCAGTGACGATGCTCTTTTGTCAGTGCTGGATTGGCTCCCGAGGATCGGGGCTTTGATTGCGCTCGGAGTGCAACAATACTTTGATTTGTGAAGGATGAGCATAGTCAAGGTCGACTGCAGGTTCGCCAAGGCCATCAAGGGCTGCAAAACCAGCTAGACTCGAAGCATTTCTAGATAAGCTGAACCATCACCAAGTTATTACAGCAGTTCTAACTGGAATTTGACGCTCCAGATCTAAAAATAAAATTCACAGGGTCTCTTATGTTATCCCTAAGACGACTTGAAGGCGAAAGCCCAAGCGCCGATGCATTAAAGACAGGCACATGGATTTACTCGCTGAGTCATCCCTCTTAATGTGCTGAGTCATCCTTCTCGATGTGCTGATTCATCATCTTAATTCGCTTAGTCATCCACTGAGTGGTCACGTAAAAGTTTTGGTACCTTTCGTGTCGCCGACGTGTTTTCGCTCAAGGACTTTGAAGGTCGACTGAACGATGAGACATATATGGCTTTCGCCTTAATAATAATACCTGTCATCGACTTGACGGGGAAGCCCGAGGAAAACAGCTGCAGTGTAAGTACAGCTTGGCTAGTCCTCGGGCCCCTTCAATGGTCAACGGAAAACCAAAACGAACAAAAAGACGTACAGTTGACACTGCATCTCGGTACACTGAAATTCACACATGAATACAATGAGTGCGGAGTGAACCGTAAAATAGTGGAACACCTCACCTATATTTAGAGAAGGTAAATGATCAACTGCGAAAATATTAGCCTGAATCTGTGGAGATTAGATTGTAAAAACAAACATAATTATTATTTTTAAAAAAATTAACAAATGTGAGAGAGTAAAATGAATAATATGAGAACTATTATTTGCTCGGCTTAGAGTTAGCCCTCCACGTTCATAACCTACAAAATATTAGTTATTTTTGTTTTCTCCACGTGTTGATAGTTGCAGAAAACTTTTGAGAAAATCGAGCAGCGTTCTCTCAACTCCCAGCCAGAACGAGCGGCCACATGATCTGGAGCTGTTTATATTCCGCCCATGTTTGTCGTAGCCACGCGCTGGGGTGGCCAATGCACAGGACTCGCGCTGAGTTATAGACATTGTTAAGGTTCGGCTATTCCCGTCATCTAGTCTTGGACAGGTTACTCGAAAAAAATAATAGATTACAATTACAGTTACTCTTAGTTAAAAGGTATTCGGTTAGATTACTTGAGAAGAAAAGTAATTGGACGTTACGTGAAAAAGTAACCGCTCTATTTCCCATTACTCGAGATTTTCACAACGACAGATTTTCTGCCGGTTTGTGTCTTTTGTACTTTCCATTGTTGGATTAAAATCACCGAAATATCGCTTATCTTCTTACTTGATCAATTTTGGTAGACCATACTCCCCAGGAGGCTTGACTGGAGAATTTCTTGGTATAGCAAGCTTGTAGAAACAAAGGGCGCCATTAGAAAGGGAAAGATAGCAAAATGTACTTCCTAAAGTAATTAAATTATCCTTTTAAATGTAATCAAATAATCGAAAAAGTAATGGATTACAAGTATTTTGATTATTTGCAATGGGTGCCGTACAAGCCTGGAATCCATGGCGGCGATTGAGCACGTACGTGATCAAATGTATGCCGAGGCATTAGAGAGAATAGGGAGCCGCTTTGGGTCCCCGGAGCAGCTTGGGGTGTCGCACAGAGCATGGCCAGAAGTTCTGCGCATGCGCAATGCAAAGCCCCAAGCTGCTTGGGGACCCAAGCGCTGGGGCCCCTTATTGTAAAACTCCCTTTGTCACGGGCCCAAATCGAATGCTCACGCAGTGCTTCGTGTCCACTGTATGAGCCGCATTTGAACATCGTCACCGTGGGGATCGCTAAGCTTCTGGGGTGACATTGTTGACAAAGCCAACAAAGCGATCCCCACAACTTTAAGATTTACAAAAGAAAGGCTGAAAAAAAAAAAAACGCCCTCTTTTAGATTTTGAAATTACGCGGCGACAAAAGTGCCTCTTGGTCCGCAGGTTGTGCGGGAGTATATACTTACCGGGTCCTACTGTAGTAAGCTTGTGTAAAGTGACTGACATTCCTACACAATATCGTTGCACGGACCCTTTAAGACTAGTGCAGAGTGTAAGTTGTAAACATCAATTATGTGAAAGTTCTTCAATAATTCGACAATGTGAAGTCATAAGCAGTGATGCGTCATTCGCGCCCGATTGCACCATAAACGAAAGTCTGCTACATGTTGCGTCAAAATGCCATTTTTGCTAAGAATTTGCGCCACACCTGCGCCGAAGTAAGAAGGAAAACATTGAAGTTATTTTTTTAATATTGGTTTACTTATTTAGAAAAGTAAAAGGCAAGAAAAACGGTATAAATATGTATTTCAGACTGTCTCTACTCACCTCGTGTCGTCTTAGGTCAGCGCCCAGCGGGAAAGCCCAACACATATGAGCACGAACACACGTACTAAAAGCGCAAGTCACTCGCTGCGCTTGATCGCTTAGGCCGATGAAAGAGCAGGTGCAGAAAGATGGCGAGTGCCCCGATGTCGCGCTTTTGGCGCTGTTTGATTGGTCCCATCGCCTCGTAGCGTTGGCTGCGCTTTGACGTATGCACTGGCCACGTCATCGCCTGAACTTCCAGACGATGTCGGCGATGTCAGGAGCTAAAAGTTGCGATCCAAATTTGCGAAATAGTGGGATGGCGACTATGATGTGACAAGACAGAACAGAGTATCTGATTCCTGACGAGATGACTCGACGATCATGTCTGCCACATGCCTCCAGGTCGTGGCTATACAGGACCGCGGCAGTGGCGCCGCTCGCGCATACCTCCATGGACCGCCTCACACCAACGTGCGTTTGTCAGACGCTTCACCTGGCTGACATGGGGGAGCGCCTGGATTATAGTTTCATTGGCTCGGACATTATGTTTACTACTATTACAGGTCGACCTTCTTTCGTTTTTATTGTAGGTTAACCTCTAATCAATTTGTTTGAATAAGAATTGTGGCGAGAAAGTCGGAAAAAAAAGCCAAACTATATTTGAAAAAAAAAAAAAACATTAGTCGAGGCAGTTTTTGTGCAGCAGTCGATCGAAAGGGCAGCGAACTCTGACTCAACTCGGGCTCCAACGCCGCTAAAGCGCAGTGTCACATTTGGAGCGAAACTGTATACGTTTTTCATATTTGTGGGTGGTCGCTTTTACAGTTTACGATATTAAATTCTCGAGTTTAAGGGTTCATAAAGCTTGGGCAGACATATTTTCATCGACACGTCTTAGCGAATATGCTGTTTTTGTTAGCATTTACAGAAACTATATTTACAGGCTACATAAACTACGAATGTAAAAGAGGGGGGAGGCTTTACGTCAACTGGAGTTTGCGCTATGATTCATTTTTCAACCATTTGTTTTTAGAACTACTATACTTCGTTTCAGCTTGGGTCCAGACGCAGGCGATGCTACAAGCGCGAGCTCCGGGCTTTCAGCGTCCCTGCCAAGCACGCGCGCTCGTGCAATGCAACCACTGTTCAGGGCCACACGCTCGCGCTCGTAGCATCGGCTGCGTCTGGACCCAAGCTGAAACGAAGTATACCTGTAAACGGAACCTACTCTGATTAAAGTCACTCGATCCCTGAAAGTAGCGCCATTGCCTACCCTGCCTGCTAGCCGGACACAAACGGATACTAACGTACAGACGACCAAAACCTCGCAAGGCGATTGGCTGATCGGTTTCAGTTGTCATAGCCAATCGCCATTTCGGTTCATTCAAATCTTCCATGCTTTGAAAGGGTCGTTCTGAACCAGTCGCGCCAAGATCGCTATGGAGCATCATCGTAGTGAAAGTGTTCCTCGCGAATACAAGCGTCTTTGGCACTGTGTACGTAATCCACTTATCAGTCATGCTTATCTCCACATATCTCTTACAATGGTATTGTTATTCTTGCGTATTTCAAGACAGTGCAATTATTCGTCGATGCCCGGCGCCGCATGTGGTAGCGATGCTAAGATGTGTGCTCGTTTCGTCGGTGTGTGGATAACAAAATCTCGCTACTCAAGAAACGTCCCTATAAAGTTACCCGTCACCAGCGAATTTAGATCGACTCACCAAGAATGGAGAGGTCAAGGATGCAGTGACATTAGACGGTTCGTCTAAGGTCACTTTATTACAATAAAATTAATATTTTAAGGCAGATATTAGAGTGAGGTCAGGTACTGATAGTACCCTATATGTATATTCAAGAGCTGTTTATGACGAAAGTGTTCTCTTAGATAACATGGTTTCGCTTCACTTGTTTTATAAATCGCTCATGTATCCTGACCTTGTATATTTTAGTTTTATTGAGAGTTGTTTACTCTAAATAAGGTATTCATTCGAATACTCTGTTTTAATTCCTTGTTTTTTCAGTTCTCAAATGGCATGACTTCGTCTTACTTGTTTTAATAATCAATCAAATATGTTTTGTAGTTTCCTCCTTATTCCAGTATTGTTTATGATCAAGATATTTTCTCGAATAACTTGCGCAAGGTGCTCACATATACTCTCGTTAAGAGCATGCGTATAGTCAATCATTGAAATGTATATATGTGGTCGAGTGAATGTGAACGATTAGAAATATAGAAATGTAATGAAATAAATCCAAGCCGCCTTCAAAGGAGAGTAAATGACACAGTCATGTGTTGATTTTAAGGAGACCTCCGTTCCCTCTAAAAATAGTTCATAATATGAGTTATCCACAATAACGAAACAAGAAGGCTCATATTTGTTCATATTGTTCATATTACTACGGTGAAAAGTATGTTTTTTTTTTTTTTTTTATAGATGAATAACGATGGTTGGAATAGGATTGGGTTGTTGCTCCCAGCTTCAGAGCTCGAGTCGTTCTCTTCTTTTTCCAGCCTCTTCTTTGTCCTTTTCCGTCTATGTAATACTATAGAGGGACATCCATGCTAATGAGACACAAGTGTACAAAACCCTGTATGTGTCATACTCTAAAATATTGACCTTTCTTGGTTTAAAGAAATTTTTAGAACGTGCATTCGGCATACTTTTACTATTCTCGGTTTAAATCAAAAACACAATATATAGGGAAAAAAAAACACTTACGCAACCCGTAAGGTGAAACACAGCGACAGCTGAGGTTTGGCGTTGGAGCCGCGCTAAGGTGTCATTTCTGAGCAGATGAACTGAACGAACGGTAAAGGTGCGAGCGCGCACCGTGGAGTCCGCGTAGGCGTTTCGTATTAGACCGAGTAACACACCGGACGAAAATTCCAAAGCATTTTGGGACCAATGAGGGTGTATTAAGTAGAGAGTATTTCAGCTGTCTGCGTAAGAGGGGAGCGTGTTTTCGTACGTCACTTCGGTACAAATAGTCACACGTGCCAAACGAAAAGCGCCGAATAAACAGGGACGAGGAAGTAGACGAGACGAAGTGCCCTCTCAAACGAAGGTTTATTGAAACAAACACATACTATTAATACCATCTTTCTGGCTATTCGTTTAGAAAATAAAACTCTGTATCTGTCAGGTGCATTCACGGGGCACTAACGCACTTGTTTTCTCCTTGCTTGCTGATACAGAATGCATCGTAAAATTCTAAGGCAGTTTTATCTGCGTATCTCCCGAGAATTGTTGTTAGTTAGTTCTGGTCAAATATGGGCACCTATCCCAGTGCACTGCCAGATTGCCCGACGGGGACTGTTTTACTGACCATGCATGTTCTTCTTGCTACATGCATGGCCATTGCATGTTATCTTGTTATCAGCGGCCCGTGGAATGTTTTGGCGGAGTGCCGAAAATGGCCCGCGTCGATATGGAGCGCGGTCGACCGCGCGAAATTGCGAAGGGTCCCACTAACAGTTATCGCTGTATAATCTACGCCTGCACATGGAATGCTCAAACTTTCACCGAATGTGCACTGAGCAGATGAGTTTTACCGTGTGAAATTTAAAGCTATAGTTTTCTTCCTGTGAAAAATGAGAGCAACAAACTTTGCCAAAGTCAACGTCGTGTGCGTTCAAAGACGATCGAGTTAGCGACGCTATTAATTTGTGGCGCCATCTCCAATAGAAGCAGCAAGCAGACGACGCTTTGGCAAGTTTGTTGCTCTCAATTTTTACAGGAAAAGAAGTATGCCTTGACATTTTTCATGTTAATATTTACCTGCTGAGTACACATTCGGTGAAAGTCGGAGCTTTATTTGTGTAGGTGCCGAAGTTTCCGACACGTTTAACAGCGTCGGATCCGCTACTGCTGCCCTTTATATAAACAACAAAGATAGGCAGCACCTATCCCTTGCAGAGAAGTGAGTGTGCAAACGCAATTTATAAATAACACGCTTTTTTCTTTTTTGCATTTGCTGTCTACAATTATCTAATCTTAACTGAAGAAACAAGAAAAATAAGATTGGGGGACAAAAATGTACACTATCCCAATCTAACGAAGTGCGAAGAGGGAAGCGTGAGGTTTTCAATTAATGCTGTGCCACATGAAGGGCTCCTGGGAACTCAGAGATAAGTGCAGTAGAGATGATGATCTATACTGCAGATTTTTTGAGTTCCCACGGGCTCACCAGATTACAACATGTATTGAAAGCCACACACTCCGCCGTTGGAGTTTCATTAAGACCTGATAGTATATAAACACGCTCGTGCATGCCCTGCTAAAGCCTTAGTGCTCATTGACATAGTCTAGTTGCCGGTTCACGGCTCCTTTCTGATTAAAATACCTACAAAACTCCTTTCTGACAATTTTGGCAGTGACCGAAGGGTGGACGCCGCGGTTTGGCAAGGCTGAGAAGGCACTTACATCCGACGCTTTCTCTGGCTTCATGTCGGAGTCAAGGCCAGGACTATCGTGGTTATATTTTGGGGAGAGCCTGGATGAGTCTGGGGAGGATCCTAAACCCTTGGGCGAGTGCCCCGAAGAAGTTTTCCGGCACACTACGTGCCCAGGGGTGCCTGCATACAAATTAGACTAATTTCAGTGCTAATACCATGGTGAATTACTTAGAGAACTCTTGCTGTAACCTACAGACAAGCTTGACTTTCCCATTTTTTCACGGTATACCTCTAGTTGTAGAGCTGGGGTTGTTTCGCCTTCCCTGGGAGACGCATCAGACCTTCGCCGATTGGGAAGGTGGCATCTGCCTCAAAAACAAATGGCTGGGCGCATTGCGCACCTGAAAAGTGTATAGTGTATTATTCTAATTTACAAAGTGGAAGGTCAACTGCCAACGTAAGAATTAAACACATCACCTGGCAGAGGCTCAGGAGTGGTGAGGCTCAGAGCATTTTTAATCAACCCTATATACAACGTGCTCTTCATGAATGTGGTGGAGTCGTGTGTCCCAACTGGTTCCCTCGTCAACATAAAATATATGGCCCGGGAATAAGTACAAGCAAAGCCAGAATGGGGAACATACGTTTTGGTCAGTCAAGAATTTTACGAATTTGTGTAAGCCGAACCGGCTTACACAATAAGTGCCAAAATTCTAGGACAGATACCAATTGCTTGTTTTGTGTAGACAACATATGGACCTATTTCAAAACTATGTCTGGCCTTCTTGATGACTATAATCAGCCAAGTGTGTGACATCTTTTTTTATTTTAAAGATACCTGCAATGTTTCTCCGATTGGTGAGTTTAATGTGATATTCCGTCGATGTATTAAAGCAATTCCAACGTGGTGGTAAAATATGTCGCAGGATCGAGTGGCCCGTTTCGTCACTTATCTAAATTCTGGCAGTTGGTTGAAGTGTTCTCAAAGAAGACAGCAGATACCAATGTTGCTATTGTTGCGACATCCTGACGTGTTGAAAGCTGTATTTTCCGTCAACTCTGACCGGCTGCAGGGCAAGTATAGCGAAACAGGCACCGCTGTACCACCTTCAGGAGCGTGGGTGGCTTCTAAACGAGGCAGTTATGCTAGTGATCACACAAGGAGGATATCACAAATCGAGGTACCGAGAAGGAGGATGCAGATATGGATGTGCTCAAACAGAAGGAGGATGCTCCCGAGCAGGAGGTACAGGGCCTGTATACCTTCTGCAGTGCAAGATGTGTGAAAGTGATATTGTCTGAAGAAATATGTTATAATCACTGCTCTGATCAGTACGCCAAGAATTATTTTATTCTTTAAATAACTACAATTCCCAGAGGGACTATATGCGCAGGTGATGACATAGATATACCTTCAGGTCTGCATCTACCACAGCCAACATTCCCAAACTGAAATTGCCCATGTAGTTGAAGTTTTCGAACCCGGTGTTCGTTGGGGCAAATATGTTGATATGCTTCCCATCAATGGCTCCCAGACAGTCCGGATAGTTCCAGATTTCTTCAAATGTTTGAGCCACATCTCTCCTCTCGTGTGCATTTTTTTTGACAGAACTATGTACCTGAAATGAAAAGAATAACCAGCTAGTACTCAGATATGTTCATATTATCATGCAGCAACAAACGCAACAACTCTATTAATAAAGGATGCCTTCTAACCTCTTCAAATAAAAAGCTCTTCAAAATATCACTTCTCACGTACCGCTGTCTCAGATAGTTGTACAGTACAGTGCACGTACTGTACACGATGCTGTGCACAGTGCTGTGTCCTGCCAAAACCAAGTATACTGACAGTGGAGAGACCTGAGAGGATCTCCTAGAAAATAAAAACGAAAACAAATTGAACAACATTAACAAGCAGATTCCAAATAAAATATGTAGAGGTGTGCAAATATAAAAGTCTTGGTTGCAAATTGAATATAAATATTAAAATTTGACTACACATCGTATTTCAATATTGTTGAATGTAAATATTTTACGTCATTGGTGAATTAAGCATAGATAGTTAAATAAATCATGACTGGAAATATTTTCTAGAAAGCATGCGTACGAAAATAGCAGTATATTTCAAAAGACACATTTTATACTAGTATTAAGAAAAATAGGCTTTGTTCAGATGTGTCGAGTAGAACACAATCATGGCAGAAAAGTGAGTATCTTTATTTGAAATGGTCAAAACATTCTTACGAGCTTAATATGGGTCCTAGTTGAACCCAAGGCAATTTATCTTATTTTTGGAATTCGGCGAAGTGCTCGTAGCTTGCTCAACTGCGCCATGGGTTGACCCAGTGCCTACGGTTATATAGATGAGATTGGTCCACTTCCATTTTTTATTAGAATATAACTATATATATTTTCCTGGCACTGTCTTTTAGAATGAGGTGTCGAAGTATAATTATAATCATAGAAGGTTGACTTAAAATAGTGATCAAATTTCAGTGACCATCGAGCCAACCGAGATAATTGATTTGTCGTCCATTCCTCCTAGCCTGACGGTACGAAGTGGTGAAGCTTGACGCCAGAGCGCTGAGCAGGAAAGCTTGAACAACTAATTGAAGAATTTTATGGACATTAATTATAGTTTTCTAATATTAGAAAACCTCCAATGCCTGTGCTCGCATCGAGTCGAATAGCAAACACCATTAGTGAATTATTCCAAGCTTGGGTTCAAACTTTGCTTGCGTTCCGGTATATTCTTTCTTCTCTTCCGGCAGCATTGAGTTTAATTTAATGCTTTGGGTCCATTTTATTCAATCCGCTATCGTAAAAAAAATATACAAAACATTTTCTTTTTTGCGTATTTAACAAGGTTAATACGACTTTTCGGTGAAACCAATGAACTCGAAATTACCGCTTGCAAGGAAACGATGCGTCACCTCGAGCCTCTTCTCCGCGGAAATCGCCGTCCTCATGACGGTGTTGTGCTTCTCGATATCGGCACCATCAGCAAGACGCTGGAAAACCTCAGGCGCCATCCGCAGGTACCGCCTGAACACGTTCGGGTCTTTCAGGATGTCCCGTGTGAGCGAATGGTGTGCCCCGTTCTGCTGACGTCTCTATAGATGTATTTCTTAACCCAAGGTTTTTCTTCTTTTTTGTGTGTGTGTGTGTGTGCGTGTGTGTGTGTGTGGGGGGGGGGGGGCTTTGTCATCGCACAGCAACAGCACTAACACAGCTGCCGCTGTAGTTTTTGCGTACCGATATGACGTAAAAGGAGCGAAAGAGTTCGATGTTTCTGTTCACGCGCTTTCAGGTTCTGGTGGGAGACCTGGCACCGCACACTCCGCTGCTATGGCAACAGAAAATGCGACGCCGCTTGCTGCCATAGCAGCGAATGGACGATGCTGATTAGCTAGCTTTTATTCGTAGCGTCGTTCTATGGGCATTTTCGAAACTATTTTCGCGGGTCAATACGTCACACATTTCGCGCGTCAAACTCATCGTGTGAACCTGTGTGAACGCGCGTCAAACTCATCGTGTGAACGTGAAATCTTGGTTTCGCTAAACCGGTGCGCGCTGAAAATATGCAACGTGTGAATAAATATTCAGTCCAAAAGCGACCGTCGCGGCTGGTTCCCGAATGACGAAACCTGGCTTCCAACGTGGACTCGCAACATCACGGGGTGGATCATAACGTACTAAGCAATACCGCAGCGGGCGGATGACGTCACAACTTCAAACAACAGTTAATAGATAGCGTAGAGTGCGTGACAAACCTCCTCCCTTGCGGCTACTTTAGTTACCACAAGGAACTCCTCGCAATCCCAAAACCCTAAGAATTCAAGGCCTATAGCTACACGCTCCCACGGAACAAGCACATGGCCAGAAATTTGCGACATGCGCTTCTAATTCACTTATCTGTCTCCACGTGGCGTATTCACCTTTAACGTTTACGCCGTGTGTAAATTCCCGCCAAAGCGGAGTGTCTGCCAAGTGAAAAAAAAAAAAGAAAGAAACGAAAGCGATAGCCGTAGCAGTGTCGCGCAATGCGGTTGGAATAGTGCCGTCACGTACCTGAGGACGGAGGTGGGACGTCGCTAATTCTCATAGCCGTCGAGGTTAACGTCGTGGATGCCACTGACGACTGCCACCAGTGATCCGTGAAGTGGATAAGCGCGTTGCAAGTTTCTAAAACCATCCAACATTACGCATAACAACTGGATACTGCCGAAGTAGGATTTCGCATAACGCGACAAATGTTTGAAAACAATTGTCTTTCAAGCAGACGCTACGGAAGACTCATTTAGTCGCGTTGTTACTGGCGGGATGTCATGGGCTCCCCATCTCGGCGCTGAGCGGCCGACTCAGGCAGCATATTTGGTCCTCAGGCGAATCATTCGGGAGCCAGCGCACTCACGACATCACGGGTGTTTCATAATGTACCAAGAGATAGCGCAGCGGGCGTTTGACGTAAGAACGTCAGGCAGCAGTCAATAGGTGAGCGGCGTTTGGTAACTTCCGGTTCCTCCGAAATTTCGTTTCACTGTTGACAAACGACGACAATGAGCTGCAAGCTTGTGGAAGCATAATTCTGGAACCTCTAGACTGTAGTTTTCAAAACCGTGCTTAGACAGGCTTGCAGGTAATCATCGTCGTTTGTCAACAGCTAAACAAAATTTCCAAGGAACCGGAAGTTGCAAAACGCTGCTCAACTATAGAGGGTATTCACTGGACGCCATAGTTGAGTGCGCTGTTCAGAGCGCATGCTTAGAACGAGCTCACATAATAGACTGTTAAGGTCGGCCATATTGATGGTATGGAATGCACGTTGCAAAATAACTGGAAGCTCTTGATGCTTCTGATATTGATATCAAGCTACATCTTCAGCGCTAAAAAATGAAACTTTTATTGCGACGTTTTTGCAGTACTCATCTTATGTTGATACAATACCGACAGCCACACTACAGATTATCCCGTCGGAGTGTATTCGCAACTCCAGCCTCGGGTCATCCAATTCCCTTTGCTCTGTTTCATATTCTCCTCGTCAGGCCTCGGCATTTTTCGCTCCACACTTGGATAGGTGGTAGCTCCACACTTCTCCCCTTCACGTCCTTCCACTAGGTGGCGTCGCCTTCTCTGGAGTTGCGAATAGTGAAGAGGTGCGGAGGCACGACGTGCGGAAACCTCGTGTTAACAACCGACTGTGAAAGCCTCGGGCCAGACCACTACGCTTCAATAATGTCACTTTCTGACACCTTATACTTCTCATTTGCCTCCTTATCAAAATTTAGGTTCGTGGTGAAACCATCACCCGATCCGACAATCTCGTTAGCTGTAGTTTTCTGCGGGCCTGCTGTAAGGATCGGTCAGGGGAGCCGACCGACACATTCTGCAGCATCTACGCGGTGGGCAATAGGTTGTCTAGCGATTGCATTGAATCTAAGGCCGTGACCGCCATGACAAGAGCTACATCGAAGTTTTATTATCTGGTTAAGTTTCCCGTCACGTACTATCAAATATCCTGTGAATATGATGCTTGAATTTACGTTTTGTAAGGAACAGCTTTTGCCGGCTGCCCCACTGATGTGTTGCTAGGAAATTCATTTCCTAGCGATTGCGTCTTGCATCTCGCTCTCTTTCTTTCTCTCCTTGATGACCAAACGTCACCTGTGTCGAAGCTTGGGGTTCCAGGCCTAGCGTTCGAACAGCTCCCGGCAGAACCGGGGCGGGCACACGCAGAGTATCGAACCGGAACCGAACCGAACCGAAAACAGGAACCGAACCGTTATTTTTAGCCGAACCGGAACCGGAACTGAACCGAACCGAAATATTTGCCACTATCTTGGAACTGAACCGGGAAAAAATATAATGGTAACCGGTACAAAACGGTTCACGGAAATTTTTTTTTTAATTATTTCTCTTATTACAAAATGAGCATTTCAAAAGTAAAGGGTGCAGCTGTATCTCTATTTATTGATCAAATTGCCATACACCGATTCGCAATGTATGATAAATTATAGGTTTTCGTGGCGCTTTTGTATTGGCACTGCGATTAATCATTTGTCACGTGGTCACGTGACGTCATGGTACCAAGACCTGCTGTCAAATAATGTCACGTCACGTGGCCCCGTGACGTAGCCGCGTGACTCACCGCGTGAAGTCGACTTAAATTGAGAATGCCTCTAGATGTATTAGCGTTGTTGACACTGTGACGTCACATGCCATCACGACTTCTCCTCACGAGTCACGTGACACCATGACGTACTAGATTGTCGTGAGCCCGAGTCGAGTGCTCGGGTTCTTGACAATCAGCGTCGCCAAGCATTCGTGGTGGCTCGTGTTCAATCAAAGATGATAATAGCCGAACTCTCAACAATGTCTATAAAGCTCAACCCATGCTTTGTTCTTTGCCAACCGCATCGCATGACTGTGGTGAACACTGACGCTATACTATAATTAGCCTCAGATCACGTGGCCGCTTGTTCTAATAGCGAGCTGAGGAGGAACAACTGTTTCTTTCCTCTATTTTTTCGCCATCCATTGAGAGGAGAGGAAACCTAATGGGCGATTTTGCAAGTTATCAACGTCAGGGATTAGCTCTTAGCGGCGTTTACTGTAAATGCAAAAATTGTTACACGAACTATTTTACATGTATACATCATTGAGACACCCAAACTTGTGTTCGTTGTTGCTGAACTGTCTCAGAAAATTGTCCCCGAGAATAGAAGCATTGAAAGGGCTAAATATGGCTTATTAATCCGACGATGAACAGAACTGCAAGTGTGTATGGCAGGGATACCTAAAAAAAGAAAAAAAGATTTTTCTAGCCGCAGAGGGACAGCCGATCGTTGGCAGCTGCTTAAATTCTCGCAATCTTGTTTAAACTTCACAAATTTTGGGTGCAAAATAAAAGAAATGGAGAATTACTGTTAACAAATGACACGAATATAATTGTCGAATTGGGATCGCCATTAATGAAGGATTGCACCATGAATTGTCATCAATATGACACGGAACTTCTGCCGCAAATATTGCGATCGCTTATCAGCGGCAGTCTTCCCCTCTGGCTGGATTGCTTACACAAATAGTCAAGCTGATTCATTGTGCGTTTGTCCGGATAAGGTGGATGGACAAAAAAAACATGTAGTGGATAATAATTAAAAAAAATCTTTGCAGCAAACCAGGCTTCAAAAATTGTGCTCAATAAAATACAAGAACGTTTAAGATGGTACACCAAAGTATAATACAAATCTATAAGATAATACTAGTTATACATCCCTATTGAAGAAGACTTTTTACCGAAATTTCATTTCCAGTAAACTATTATTTTACTGGATTATGGAACTCTTTTCACTTCCGGTAAAGCCGAAACTCCCCGGAAAGTCAGCAAACTTTTTATCGGAATGTCATCGGACTTTTTTACCGGAATGTCACCAGTTTTGTACCGGAATTGCATTTCAGGTAAAAAGCTATATTACTGGATTATGGGACTTTTTCACTTCCAGTAATGCCGCAATTCACCGGAACTTACCGTGTTTTTATTTTTCTTTCGGACGTCAACGCGAGGCACTTAGGAAGAAGCCTGTGAACCGTGGTTGGTATATGTTTACCAGATGCTGGACGATTCGGTAACAATTAAAGTGGTTAGTCCATATAGACCCATGTATTTATTTAACAGGGTCGATACCAGTGAAACAATTTGCACAGCTGTAGACAAAAGCAATCAGACCAAATAGGAACAACCGAGTTCTTTGTCACCAAAAATATCTTTCAAGGTACTCACGATGCCGCTGGGTAAATTCCTAGATGTACTGTAGTTCAACTAATAAAACCGAGCAAGTGCACCACACGGACACACACACACATACTGTGAGTAGCACGTTTAGCGAAAACCACGTGAACGCGCGGAACAAACATCCACCGCCATTGAGAAATCACAGGAACAGTCACGATGTTGTCCCTGATGTCGTCGCCGCGGGTACACCAGGTGGACACATACACACTGTCAGTAGCACGCTTAGCGAAAACCACGAACGCGCGAAACGTACACCCGCCACCGTTGAGAAATCTTGGGCACAGTCTTTTTCGCTCGATGGATACTTCTGAAGCCGGACGGACAAAGAATCGTAAGAAACAGGTCACTGAAAAATATTTTCTTTTCATCTGCACACCCAGCTGATCTGGAAGATACAGGTCGCACATAAGAAAAGAGAAGCCGAGACTGAGGGACGCTCAGTCTCGGCTCCTCCCATTGAGAATTATTTTAGAGCTGCGCTTTAAAAGAATTCTCAATGGGAGGAGAAAACAGACGGAACGCTAAAGAGAGAAGGAGGTTTCCCCTTCCTCCTCAGGCGTTCCGTCTGCTTCCTCCTCCCCGGCCCGTCTTACCCTCGCCCTACGTTCTTAAGTTGCAACTGCTCCTCCCCATAGGGACAGGCTGCACCGTATATATAATGGGAATGAGTGAAGATTGACAAGTGCAGCCGTAGTAATATTGTGAACGAAAAGGGGAGAAGGTGATTATTGAATTTATTGCATTAAAGTTAGGGAAAGGGAAAGAGAGCTGGCGAAAAATTGGGCCAGGAGCGGGATTGAACCTTTCCCTGTCCGCAACCTTTCCCTGTCCGGGGCGACGCCTTAACCGATGAACCGAAAAACTTGGATTGAGCGCGTTGGAAATAGATTCAAAAATATACGAAACATACGCGTTGGTAATAGATTCAAAAATATACGAAGATGTTTGTCCTGTCCGTCCTCTTTGTCTGACTCTTTCGTATATTTTTGAATCAATTTTTGACCAGCTCTCTGTGTACTGTTAGTTTCGAATTAACTGGGTAGATGACAACCGTTGCTGATTTAAGGCCCGCGCTAGTTCCGAATTGCGGCAGTGACGTGGCACGTCATCTCAGCTTGCAAATGTCGGAAAGGGCCCGCCTTCCAAGATATCTAGGGAACCACTCCTCCCTATAGGGACAGGCTGCACCGTATATATATAATGGGAATGAGTGAAGATTGACAAGTGCAGCCGTAGTAATATTTTGAACGAAGAGGGGAGGAAGGTGATTATTGAATTTATTGCATTAAAGTTAGGGAAAGAGAAACGGAAAGAGAGCTGGTGAAAAATTGGGCCAGGAGCGGAGATTGAACCCGCAACCTTCGACTTCCCGGCCACTGGTTTCGGCGGACTTAATTTTTGACCAGCTCTCTGTGTACTGTTAGTTTCGAATTCGCTTAACTGGGTAGACGACAACCGTTGCTGATTTAGGGCCCGCGCTAGTTCCGAATTGCGGCAGTGACGTGGCACGTCATCTCAGCTTGCAAATGTCGGAAAGGCCCGTCTTCCAAGATATCTAGGAACCACTCCACCCCATAGGGATGAGTGAAGATTGACAAGTGCAGCCGTAGTAATACTGTGAACGAAGAGGGGAGAAGGTGATTATTGAATTTATTGCATTAAAGTTAGGGAAAGAGAAACGGAAAGAGAGCTGGCGAAAAATTGGGCCAGGAGCGGGGATTGAACCCGCAACCTTCGCCTTCCCGGCCACTGGTTTCGGCGGACTTAATTTTTGACCAGCTCTCTGTGTACTGTTAGTTTCGAATTCGCTTAACTAGGTAGACGACAACCGTTGCTGATTTAAGGCCCGCGCTAGTTCCGTATTGCGGCAGTGACGTGGCACGTCACCTCAGCTTGCAAAATGTCGGATCTCTGTTACGTCACGGCGCGGTGGTGGCGCGTCGGGCGCACTTCCGGTCTGGAGCTGTGGGCAGAAGTCCCCATGTCAGACGTGTATTTCTGTGTTACTTTGGTAGAAACCGGACAAAAACCTGCCTTCTCGTCAAAACGCCGCGACTGGGGCTGTACCAAAAGTGTCGAGAAAGGTTTGAAGGTCAGTGTTCATATGCTCGGTTCGTCCGAGAACGTAGAGATGTGCAGTGAAAAGGGAAAACCAGACGCCGTCAGACCACGATTGCTTGGGTGGGAAGCACTTTGGGTTGAATTCACGGATACTTGTGGTCATCAGATTTATTTGTTTTGTTCCAACATGAACGCCTGAAAACCGTCAAGTTGTACGGACCACCTGCGGACTACGTTCAGTGCGTCTTCAAGTTCGAACGGCCGCCTGATCGTTCGAACTGTCGTCTGCTCTTTCAAACGTTTCTGCTTGTCGTCTGCTCTTTTAGACGACACCGGCCCGTAGACCAAACGTTGGCCCGGTACTTGCGATAAGAAGTAAGTGCAGGCCTCAAAAGACTTAAAGGGACAATGAAGGCGATTTAATTTAATTTGTTTAAATTGTGTTTTTAGGCTTCTTGGGAACCTGGCATACTGCCTAAATTTTTATAGACATTTCTGACGCATATTTCTATACCTACGAAAGAACTGAAGAAACCGAAACTCAACTATCTGCGTTTCTCGTTTTTGGGCCTCCGAAAACGGAGGTGACGTACGGAGTGACGTCACATGTGAATTGTCGGTACCGGTAGCATTTAGGGCGTCGAGACTCAGGTTACCGTGGTGGGTTATAGCAGCGCGGTGGCGCGGTCGTTTCGCCGAATTTGTCAACATGGACGGCAATGCCGCTCTCGCGAGCGAGTTCGAGCTTCCGTTCGGTAACCGAACACCAACGGAACGGGAGTACGTGCGTGGCGGCCTCTGCTATCACCCGACGGAGACCGCACAGCCGGCAACGAGCGGCCCGCATGCCGAAGGACGGACGCCGGGGAGATGCCGAGGGGAGAGCGGCAGCGATCTGGCCGTTCTGGCCGTCACAAGCGGCGCGTCAGCGACCAATCGCTGACGCGCGACGTCGCAAACGGCGCGCGTCAGCCCGTTTGGCGGGGCCAAGGCGCGCGACGTCACAAACGGCGCGACGCGCCGTTTGTGACGTCGCGCGTCTTGGCCCCGCATCGGTCACGCGAGCTCCGCTTCTCCTGGCTTCTCCCGCAACCTCGGGGCGTCGCCCCAGTCGATCCCGGTGCAATTATTACCGCGACTGTTTTATTGATTTGCGCGGCACACAAGCGCCGGTTTCGGCTGAAATTTGGGCAACGTGGCCTGAGACGTGCCTGGAACCCAGTTCAATCGCCAAAAAGATGTCCTAAATTGCCTTCATTGTCCCTTTAAGTTTGAAGGTTGGTAAGCAGGCTCGATGTAAACAGTAGATACAAGATGTTGATCATTGTTACCAGTGGCCGTCACCGACTTGTTATGCCTGATTTACTTGGTTCGATTCTGCTAGCGATTTTCAGTATCGACGTCGACCATCTCAGCTACGGCTCACGCTTTTTCAGCCCGAGCGACTTCGCGACCAAAATTTGCGAGCGAAATCTCATCGTGCGAATCAGAGGCCGGATTCTCAAAGCGAACTTACGACGAAAAACGTGCGTACGACATATTTGAGAGAAAATCCGTATTCTCGAAACGAAATTGTCGTAACTTTTGCGCAGGTTACGACAAAATCCTACGACAGCTCCGAAGCTGTCTTACGCACTTTTTACGATCAAATCAACATGGCCGACAGCATCGCACAGTTACTTGGTCGCGACGACCAAAGGACATTTATTTTTCTACATGCTCTTCTCGCGCGTCCCGACTTCAAGCAGCAAGGAAAAAGGAAGAAGTCCCTGAAACCGACCACGACGAACATCAACGCTGGATCCACAGACACCCGGGAAAAGCAACAAAGGCAACGATCCCACCGACCAAGCGAGCTCGGCAGAATAGGCCTAGCAGGCACTCCGACCGCTCCGACGGTCCTTGGCCAAGACCGTCTGCCCACGACCGGCTGGCTTGCTGAATGGAATATGCCCGCGCGACCCTTGTGGACCCTTCCCGTATGAATAGTTTGATCGCTGAACTAAATTTCAGAGGTCAATCTCTTCCCCATGTCATCTCCTTGTTTTCCGAGGCAGCGGTGACGAACGCTGTCGTCGGAAAGGGACTCTCATCGATTCTATCTTGTTTTGTGTGATATAGAGCTCAAATAAACGCCGTGTGGATTACCTTCGTAACACGGTATGTACACTTTGTTATTAGTATGCCATTTCTATTCTGACACGACGCTACGTCACTGTCGAGCTACGCGATGACGGTCCAACCTTTCTTTGCCGAGTGTCACGTCAGTATCGAGTTGCAATCGTATAAGATCGGCCCCGAAGCGCTTACCAAGGCGCGGTCTAATAGAGGTAATCCAGCACTTCGATCAAACGCGCGCGTCCGTTCCCAGTGTGAACAGGTATTTGCGCGACTCTTGCTGACACTCTCGTAGTTCAAACGTATCTTTTTTAACGTCGGCTCGCTCCTGCATTTCCGAGGCCGCGAAAAACGCCGCGGCGGTTTGTTTCTCTCTACGTCGCTTTGCAAACGACTGGCACGGGGCTTTTACCAACGTTGACAGTTGTGTTGACTTCGTAGCGATCGAGTTCGTAGCAGTCAACGAAGCGTTTAAATCGTGTTAGCGTCGATTTATCACTGCACGGACACGAACCCCAGACAAGTGGTGGTGGAAAGGCCATCCGTGTTTATGAGAAACAGCTTGAACACTAAACATTTGCACATAGACAGGACAGGACATACACCGAGCTGACTATCAACGAGTAGTTAGCCTGTGTTTGTTATTAAAAATCCACGTGCTCCGAACTATGCCGTGCTCTCCGATTGGTTGTTCGTGTTGTCGAAGACGCCGTCGCCATAGCAACAGCACCGGAAGTCGTCGTTTTTCTGTAGGAGGTCGTAACTTTCCTCCTCTCACTTAAGAACGCGTTTGTGAATACCGTTTTCGCCTCATCTTACGATGATCGTAACTTTACGAACTTCGTAGCTAAGTTGTCGTAGGTAAGAGGTTTTTTATGAATCTGGCCTCAGGCTTTGGCGTACATCCTGCGGCGTCCACGCGGAATGAATCGCCGCATGTCACATTATTCACGCGAAGTTTTGCGGTGTAACGAACCTCGGTAATTTCGCTGAGGCCACTCAAGATAGTCAGACAACGCCAGGGAGACGTAGAATCAACAATTCGAACGCGAAAAAGGGCAGGGGGACTCACACCGACGCCGACAACATCGCATTTCAATGGTTTGTTTATGGGCTTCCTGACACCGAATCTAATGCTGAGGAAGTCGCACTTTTGAATCATGACGATCGGCAGTTGCGTCTGCTCTGCACAAGCCCCAAAATGGCGGCGCCCACAACAATGTCGGGGAACGGAGTGCCGATACTCTAAGCGCAGCTAATGCAGAGTGCATTTGGCACCACCGGATTGGATTTTCTAAGCAAAAAATGATAGATGTTTACAATCCCCTGTAACGCCGAATTAAAGCGCAACTCTTGAGGAGGGAAGGGTACTGAGGGAGAAGGTGGAAAGTCCCCCACTACTAACATATGTGTGGATCGACGTGTGCTAAACGCATGTCGCAGAAAATAGGGAGTTTTAGAATAGCGCACGCAATTTTAGCGCATGCACGCTAGCGCTAAATTTAGCGCTTGTATTAGCGCACGCGACGTGAGCGAGTTTTAGAATAGCGTTTCTCCGTCGCGACGCAAAAGCCCGAGCATCTCGCGCTTGCGACACCACCAAGATACAGTCACAATTTTTATTTCACACACGAAATTCTGAAACTTTAGAAAAAAACAAGTTTTTTGGTCCAGAGTACCA
Source organism: Ixodes ricinus (assembly GCA_037355805.1). Taxonomy (NCBI): domain Eukaryota; kingdom Metazoa; phylum Arthropoda; class Arachnida; order Ixodida; family Ixodidae; genus Ixodes; species Ixodes ricinus. The sequence goes on from JAZHYW010052816.1 coordinate 26,959, forward strand.
TTTTAGATTCGTTTAAACATGAGAAGGCGACGCGAGCGGTTGACCGGTCGTGTCCGCTTGCGTCGCCTCGGCAAGAGAGTTTTCGTGTACTGACCTTCGCACATTGTACCTTCGCCGAGAAACAAGCATCAAGTTGCCGGTGCGGTGATCGTTGCCAAACCGAGTACAATGTCGTCCCGTATTGTCGTCCCGGCGGCCGCCAAAGCAGTCGCCGACATAATCCTGGAAGCCGTCATTTTTTAAACTCTGCTCGTCTTGGCTTTAGCCAACTTCTCATCACGAATCCTCCTTGGAGAAGCGCAAAGACTCTTTGCGTACGCACGCTATTTTCGAGAAATAGCGCACGCTAAAATTGCGCACGCAAAGCGCAAAACCTGGTTTGCGTTCGGAGCATGCGCAGTGGCGACGACGCTATTCTTTGCGTACGCAAAGCTTTAGCGTGCGCTAGTCTAAAACTCCCTAATGTACATCCTTGGTGAGAGCATCGCGTGTAAATTTAGCGGGAATTTAGCGGGGCAATTTTTCCCCTAACTGTAGCGGGAAATTTTTCCACTAGATTTAGCAGGGAAAGTTTTCCCGCTAGATTTAGCGTGGAAATTTTTTCCGCTAAATTTAGCAGGTAATTTAACGTCATCATGATGACGTCATCCTCATCGTCATCGCGCGGTTACGCCGATGGCGACGGCGACGCCGCTCAAGCCTGCAAACGGGCGCCTAAGAGCTGCGCTCTAAAAGAATTCTCAATGACCACTAGCATATAGTGCGATGATGTCACTAGCAAACCATGTTAAACAATTCAGTTTTCTGGTGAAATGTGATGTCCTCAACACAATACTCCGTTTCACTTTAAGCGTGAGCGTAGCAGGTTCTCTGCGCTTGACTAGCCGGCAAAGGAGCACGCACACAGAGACGGCGAATACCGGCTGGTCCTATCAACTGCAGAGAGCGCTCCATGACGTTGTGCCTCTTTCGCTGTTTGATTGGCCCTTCGGCTCATAACATCGGCCGCGCTCGAACCTAAGCTGGAACGAAGCATAGCTTTTCTTTTGCGGTTTCATCGAAATTAAATAACGAAATTTATTTTTGGTACCTGAAAATAAAAGTGGATTATACGAATGATAAACAGGTATACACCAACTCATGTTTGGATGGATGGATGGATGAATACGGCTGAGCCCTTTGGATCGGGCGGTAGCTTACGCCACCTAGCCAATTTGTCTTACCATTTAAGCTTAGAATATTTAAATGTGAAAACTATATGCACTCCACACTGAACAGAAAGTGAGGCTATAAAACCCCCTTGCCATCAGTTAATAAGAAAATACTATAGTTTTCTCGTGCTTTCTGCCACCATTCACTTAATCTTTGCTTGGTAATCTCTACTGTCTTGTAATCCACTTTTCCTTCGCTGTCTCTAAAACCCAATGACTTTGTTAAATCTATGTTGTCTTCGGTAGGCATAGGGTGAAGCCCTTTACAGTAGAGTATCAAGTGCTCAGCCGTCTCGTCCACCTCTCCACAAGCAGCGCACACTGTATCCATTTCCTGGTACTTCGCTCTGTATGTTCTGGTTCGCAAAACACCTGTCCTTGCCTCAAACAACAATGAGCTTCCCCTAGAATTATCATAAATGCTTTCTTTGGCAATAACTGTTTTGTTTAATCTATAGCTTTCCAGAGCCCTCTTTGTCTGCATTCCCTCTAGCCACCGATCTCTTTCTGTGGCCTTAACTTTCTTCTTAACGGAGACCTGCTCTTCCGTAACCCCACTATAGCCTAAAAACTTTCCTCTTAATTTCCTAGTGCGCTGTCTCCACTTTGTGTCTATACTCCTCATGTATAAAAAGCTAAAAACCTTTCGTGCCCATTGCTCCCCATCCATTTGCCTCAACCGATCCTCAAATTCTATCTTGCTCGCAGCTTCCCTGCCCTCAAATGACGCCCATCCCATGTCTCCTTGCACTCCCTGGTTTGGCGTTTTGCAATGTGCCCCCAAAGCCAGCCTACCTACTCCGCGCTGTTTTATTTCTAGTCTTGCATGCACTTCGGATTTCATGCATAGCACTGCGTTTCCAAAAGTTAAACCAGGCACCATGACCCCTTTCCAAATCTCTCTCACCACCTCATACCTGTTGTAATTCCAAAGTGCTCTATTTTTCATTACAGCTGCATTTCTGTTGCCCTTACCTATTACATACTTTTCATGCTCACAAAGTGGGCTTTTCATGCTCACTTTCATGTTTACAAACAAACCGGAGCGCCCCTAGCGGACGCCACTGGCGCCGCGCATGCGCGGTGGATGGTGGGCAAGAAGCCCGCCGTCGCCCATAAACAAACCATTGAATTGCGTTGTTGTCGGCGTCGGTGAGAGTCCCCGTGCTCTTTTTCGCGTTGGAATTGTTGATTCTACGTCCTCCTAACAATGTCTGACTACTTGAGCGGCTTCAGCAAAATTAACGAGGCAAAACTTTGCGTGAATAATGTGACGTGCGGCGAGACATTTCACGTGGACGCCGCAGAATGGGCGCTAAAGCCTGACTCCGACGATGAGATTCTGCTCGCTCTTTTCAGTCGCGACGTCGCTCGGGCTGCAAAAGCGTGGACCGTAGCTGAGCATGGTGGACGTCGATACTGAAAACCGCAAGTAGAATCGGGCATTACAAGTCGGTGATGGCCACTGGTAACAATGATCAACATCTTCTTGTATCTATACTGTTTACACTTAGCCTACTTACCCCAACTAACCTTCGAAAGTGTTTTGAGGCCTGCACTTAGTTCTTATCGCAATTACCGGGTCAACGTTTGGTTTACGGGCCGCTGTCGTTTGAGCGAGCTGACGACAAAAAGCAGACAAGTTTGAAAGAGCAGACGACAGTTCGAACGGATGCGCAATGGAGTACGGGCAAGAAGCACCGCGTCCCGCGTCAACAAAACATGGGAATGTCACGTTTTCGGCGTCTGTTTGAGTCTGCATACTCTTTTTCGCGTTGGAATTGTCGATTCTACGTCCTCATAGCAATGTCTTACCACTTTAATCGCCTGAGCGAAATTATCAAGGCACGTTACGCCGCTAAACTTTGCGTAAATAATTTGACGAGCGCCGATTCATTCGCATGAACGCCGCAGAATGGACGCCAAAACCATGATGAGATTCTTCTAGCTATTTTCGGTCGCGACGTCGCTCGTGCTGCAAAAGTGTAGAAGGTAGCGGCGATGATCGACGTCGATACTGAAAATCGGAAGCGGGAACAGACCAAGCGTAACAAGTCGATGATGGCCACTGGTACCAATGATCAACATCTTGTATCTACTGTTTACACCGAGCCTACTTAAGTCTTTTGAGGCCTGCAATTACTTCTTATTGCAATCACCGGGTCAAAGTTTGGTCTACGGGCCGCTTTTGTTTGAACGAGCAGACGACAAAAAGCAGACAAGTTTGAAAGAGCAGACGAAAGTTCGAACGATCAGGCGGCCGTGTGAATTTGAAGACGCGCTGAACCGGTGGGTGGTCCGGACAACTTGGCGGTTTTCTCTCGTTCATGTTGGAACAAAGCAAATACATCTGGCGACCACAAAGTTGTTGCCCGCACAAGCAATCGTAGTTCGACAGCGTCTGATTTGCCCTTTTCACGGCTACTATTCACGTTCTCGGACGAACGGAGGGGGCAGAAACACATGAAAACTGATCTTCAAACCTGTCCAGACTCTCTGGGTACAGACCCCGTCGCAGCATTTTGACGAGAAGGCAGGTTTTTGTCTGGTTTCTTCAAAGGAACACAGGAATGCATGTCGCGCACGGCGACTTCTGCCCACCGCCCCAGACCGGAAGTGCGACCGACGCGCCACCACCGCGGCGTGACGTAGGAGAGTTGAGTTCGCTCAAAAAAACGCGGAAAATAAATTCTCAGTTTAGCGGTTCAAACCGGTTCGAACCGGTTTGAACCGCTATTTTGCTCCCCGGAACTGAACCGGAACTGAACCGAAAGCCGTGAACCTAAACCGGAACCGAACCGATAAAAATTTCGGTTCAACACTCTGGGCACACGTGTCGGAAGTTTCCTTTCCTTTCGCCGACTAGATAACGGGCAACTTGATATAGAAAAAATCAGCAGAACCCATCCTTTGGGAATGATTATCTACGTTAATGCGAATAGCATCAAACGGTGCGGAGTTATGCGCGTTCGTCAGGTGGCCGGCACACTCTAGATACGCCAGCCCACTCTTGAGGCGATTCTAAATTTGTTGACACTTTCACAGCCCTGCGCACGATCTCCGCAGCCCAGCACGTGCGTTTGTGTCACTTAGGAAGGCGAGCAAAGCACGCGCCATACGCACAAACACTCAAAATGGTACCGACCAGACTTTCTGGCGTCTCAGCTGAGTCTCAACCAACGGTACTCTAAACGGTTGTTTATATCTTTACCATAGGACGCGCTTTACAGCGCTGTCACAGCTACCGGTGCGCGCGCGTTCCATGCACGAGGGCTCATTCCGCTCTCGTGAGGCTGAGCACGGCCGCTACATCACCCGAGCGGTGAGCTAGCGGCGGGTGAGCGCGGGAGAGGGTGAGCTAGCCTCGTGCATGGAACGCGCGCGCACCGGTAGCTGTGACAGCGCTGCAAAGCGCGTCCTATGGTAAAGATATAAACAAATGTTTAGAGTGCGTTGAATGACTGCCTTCATAGCTCTGTGGTTAGCGCGTCTGCCTGCTGATCAAAGGGTCAACGGTTCGAATCCCAGCCAGCGCCGGTCTTTTTTATTTATTTATCGACCCGCGGCGTAAGAGGTTAGATAGCCAGATAGATAGATACATAGATAGACGAAAAGTGCGTGAAGTATCCAAAGAATGCTATTCGCATTAACACTAGCGAACATCAATACACCTACTATTAACTTAATAACGACCTGGCCGGTCGTTATTCATCGGCTCCTCAGGCCTCTGGTACGTACACGTTTTGTTAGCGTTTTTCGATATTTTTTCGCTGGTGCCATATGGCGCCAGAATGGCCGCCACCCACCACGTCTGGCAGCACTATCCGCCAACGAGAAAACTCGAACGGCTCAACGCTTCCCGGTCAAGCGGACGCTATGTAATGTGGTAAAACTCAGTCGCTTTCGTCGCGGCGTTGCAACTGATGACTTCATAATGGCGTCTCTAGCTGTGCATTCGAATCGAATCGGGGGAGCAAACCGCATGACATTCTTCTTTTGTAATCTACATTACATGCTACCTAGTCTAAAAACAGCTTGTGAATTACTGTCAGTGAGCTGTAATCCACCAGCTGCACAGAGATCCCGCGTAAACGTTGGCGCAAACGTTTTCTGTTTTTGTTTTCTCCCAGCGTCAAGATGGCCGACCTCAGCCAATCAGAAAGCTCGATTCTCCAGGTCAAGCGGAGGCTATGGAATGCGGTACTCTGGGAACATTCAGTGATTCTAGGTAAAACATTCGTACAAAAGAATCGTCCGCAGTCAGCGCGCTCATGGAAGAACTCAAACAATAGGGAGCAGGCCAGCTACCGCTGCGGGCGCGCGCTTCTGAGCATGCATCGAAGTGGCAGCACGAGCTCCCGCTACAAATAGCGTGGCCTGAAAACACGGTCTACTAAAACTATACTATCTTACGACTGTGGAACGACTACGACTCTACGGAACGGAATTGTGAGAGAGCAAGGAGATATGAAGGCGACCACTCCAAGGCGGAGGGTTTCGTTCTTCGAAAGCGGCAGCTTTATGGTCACAACAACCAGGCTCAAGGATCAAGGATGCGTAACGCCCGTGACTGAAGTGATGGTCGCTGAAGCGTAGCTCCGGTCGTGCACAAGCTCCGGTCGTTTAGCTCCTGTCGCGTAAGCTCGTAAGCGTCGGATAGCTGAAGCTGACGTGACCTGACGTCCTTGACGTCGTCCTCCACGTCGTCCTGGAGGTCGTCCATGAGGCCGTCCTAGACGTCTTCCTCCGGGACCTCGTCCTCGACGTCGTCCTGGACGCTGTCCTTGATGTCGTCCTCGATGTGTGTGCGGCATATTACAACCATTTCATCACCGTACTAGTCTCCGGACAAGGCTGAATGGACCCTTGTCACCAAAGTAATTTACGACTGGGGAGGGCGCCGTCCGAGGGGCGCTGTGCTCGCTTCACCTTATCTGGGAGGTGTCATCACGCTTGGCCTGTTCGGACAGTTTGTATGGTCACAAAGATGAGCACTGAAGGAACTGTGCTGCTAGAAATCAACTTGGAAACGTGTGCTGGCCTGCACTTCGACCTTAAAACACTTACGTCGATGTCGTCGTGCGTGATTCGGCTTCACAATGTTTTCACCTTCTCAAATATTGCGGAAGCGAGCTCTACCGGAAAGGCGTTCGCGCGCTCGCGCACCTCGAGGGTCAATCAAAGCTGTGCACGGGCCCTTTTTGCGCGACGCCTTTTTCGGAGGTCGATACGGTGCATCGACGTCCGTGACGTCACTGCCGGAAACTTAAAAACAAGCAAAACGATTTTTATTATTTTTTTAACGTTTTGCGGAGAGCTTGTTGCGGGTTGTTGCACATTTAGGGCAACAATGGATGTCTTCACCCTCAGAAGAGACAGTCATGTAGGCACCCTAGAGCAAAATAAACGGAAAATTCGAAGCGCGCGACCGCTATCTGAATTTCCTCTCCTGTGCATCTCTCCGGCCTCCCACCACTTTTTACCGTTTGCGTCTGGCCAAATACTTTTACTATAGTCGGTGACAGGTCAAGAACAAAGTGGAAGCTCCTCCACCCCTTTCCACTTCAGCGGAGCAAACGGTAGAGAGGAGGTCGCCTCCTCTCCAGCAGGTGGGAGAGCTTCATTCCTCTCCGCTCATTTGCATTAGACAGAACGCCTACAGCGCCGAATCCAGCCCTGACGGAAAGGAAGTCCACGCTAGTCTCATTTATTTTTTATTTATTTTTTTTTTTTTTGAGGGGGGGGGGGGCAAATAAGCTATTATTATCGTCAGTCGCACACATTTCACGACTACGCGCGATGCTATCGCGGCTACGCCGGCAGTCGACGCCAGTGCAAACCAGTGCCTCGAGGTGTGAACGTCAAATATGTTGCGTGGTGTTTTCGTTTGATACTTTTTCGAAACGATGCACACGATATATTCGAGTTTCAGCAAACATTAGTCTAGTTTAGGTTTCTGAAATTGGCTTTTTAGGAACGAAGATCTCCCCGATTATGTTGTGTTTGCCGTTTTGCGTTCAAGGGCAATCCTGTTATTTTCTGTATTGCGTATGTTATTTCAGTGATGTGCGCCACTATAGTATGGTGTGGTTTGGAATATATACCAGCTCTAAACGAGGAAACGATATTGTTCTTTCTTTTTGGGCGCTACCGGCTGTTGGTCAGCAAAGCATTTTGTCTTTAGTCCTTAGATTTTTAGCTCTATTTATTTGTCTCTGGAGAGCCGCGGCACCGCGGAAAGGCAGCAGCCCGTACCATGAAAACCCGCGGTGCCGCGTCTAGTGAACATGATAATGTGATGGAGGTATACACATGCATGACTGATTGACGATGCTATGGATTGTTGGTATTGGGGAGGATGGCAGCTCGATTCGCAGAAGTCCAAATTTCGTGGTAGTGGGTTTGGGCGGATCAGCAGCGAGCCATGGGCACCTGGCACGCCGTTCGATAATAATAATAATAATGGGCTGACAATCTTTATTGGCTCAGGAGAGCCGTGGCACCGCGGAAAGGCGACAGCCCGTACCAAGGAGGCCCGCGGTGCCACGTCTAGTGATGATGATTATGAGATGATATGTGCAAGGGAGGACGACGACGAATAGATGACAGAGAGGTGCTGATGATGTGAAATAAAGCCCGTGGGTGAGGGTGCGGTCCGATGTTGAGGGCCGATGTTGCGGGCGATGTGGGCCCAGTGCTTGCCAGTGGGCTGCTCGCTGGGCCGGTCCCCGTCCAGCTGGCAGAAATGTCCTGGCAAGCGCTCCAGGGTGGCGTCCGCAGGCACCCACCGTGCGTTGGGGCTCGGAAAGCCCCTGGCGGCCGGAGGTGAGCGAAGACGCCATGCATGATGAGGACGACCCGCTCCTCGAAACCGCCGCGCGAGTCCTGGAGGCCCCGGTGACGGCCCAGGCGAGCAGGCCAAGAGCCAAGGCGACCCTCGGCAGGGCCGTCGATGTACCGCATTCGTGATGGAGAGTCCTGGCCCTGACGGTGCGCTTGCTTGCTTTGAGTGTAGGCAGCGGCTTCCGAGGGGAGGCCGAGTCGAGGTAGACGGCTGCCACCCCCGATGCATTCATGTCAGGGCCAGAGACCTGCGCTGCGGTCATCAGCACAGCGTACTGTCATCATCGTCGTCGTCGGTGCATGAAGGAGCCCAATAGACATGATGGCGCTGTTTCTCACTGGGGT
>JAZHYW010052818.1:0-15192 GCA_037355805.1 Ixodes ricinus
CGATTTACTCTTCTCGAATGCTGTTCGAACGTTTGCTTCCATTCCGCGCATATTTTTGTTAGAATAAGGTGGAAACTTGGGCGAGTTGCTGATTCATATTCTAAGGTTAACATTACAAGATCAATCAGACACACCGACACACAAAAGAACAAACACAGCGCGTGTGTTTGTCCTTTTGTGTCTTGGAGTCTGTGATTGATCTTGCGTTGTTAACCTTAGAACTAGAATGAGTCTTCTTAAGTTTCCCCTCTGGCACATCATATGAGTCACTCATCTTGTGCCCGTATTTTGCCTTCAGAGCCTCGTCGACTGGACTCGGCTTTCTCCCGAAAATATAAGCGAAGATTTTTTTATTTTTTTTTTTGCAATTCGTTAGGCATTTTGAGTTCGACATCTTCATATTCAGTCATGATACGCAATTGTTAAGCTCGATGACAGACGCTGCCGCGTCAGCGTAGTCACTCTTTCTATTCGAGGGTCCAGCTGTTCCTGCTTCCATGGAGTCAGAAACACGGTATGATAAATACCTGAAGCAGTTCTTTGCACAGCTCGTCAGTCTTCAGGATGGGAACGGGGCAGGGATCAAAAATTTGCCTGATGGAGTTCGAAGCCAGAGTGGGGTCACATTTGAAGTCGTTATTTCGTGGAACTTTTTCTTGTGCCGGCGTCGATAATCGGAACAATAAACGCCGTCTGCATTGTACGCTTCCTCCATCGCTTTGGAGGATCGTGGCAGTCGAATTTGAGAAAAAGGTTTCAGGGTCTTTCCGATCTGAACAGTATACCAGTGTGCTCGGCATACCAGACCTCTAATTTTTTTCTTTTTTGGAGGATGGTGCCGCCAGGGACTTCCCACCGTTCTTCTCTTATGCGATGCCGATAGCTCTAATCGCGAGGGTCACTATAGGCGATGGAGAAATATTGCAAGGGAAAGAGTCCAAGCCCGCGGCTCGAATCGCTACTTCGTGGGAAGCCGGGAGGAGTTTTACAGCGTATTCTCAACCCGATGAAGCAAGAACACATTAATTTATCATCGGTGAACTTGAATCACTGGTTGGGTTGTCCTGCTCGACTTTGCCGTTCAGTGCCTGGTCAGACGACTGGCAGTCTCGCGAAGGAAATGAAGGAAATTAAACAAATACATATTGCTATATTTACAAACTCTTTAGAGGGCTGTTCAATGGGAATATTGTCCTTGTTGTGCTACAAAAGAATTCATGGAAGTATTATTGCCACCACAATTGAATGCCTCGAGCATGACAAACACATTGCATTCGTCGTAAACCCGCCGTCGGAAGGTACTGCTCTCTAGCATCCGTAAAGGTGCGAAACTCAAGATATATGATTTTCTAACCCACCAGTTGTTTGCAGAGTAAAATAGAAACGTAATATATAAAGAGTGACAAAATAAATAAAAATGATTCTGTTGTGTTATCAACATGAATTTCGCATTTAAAATTTAAAATTTCGCATTTAAAAATCGGTGCTTCCAATAGGAAGTGCATTTCACTCTGTTTGACAATATTCTAATTTGAAATTTCTAACGTAGTATAGATTATGTAGCGGATAGTCTTTAGGCTTAAGGCCTCTCTAATCGAGGCACTCACGAAAACTGTCTGCTATCCCGCTTTCGGCAGCTGTGATTTTATAGAGTGTTTCGACGCTTGGAATTGCAAACTTGTTATTATACGCCTCACGACATCAATATATTTTATACGATTATTTATTAAACGTCCATTAGATTCTTATAATACAGTATAAAATATAACGTTATAACCGATCAGCCTCGGGGCCTCGTCATGACCCATTGACCCACCATCGGCATTTATTTATTTATTTATTTATTTATTTACCCTCAAGGTCCGAAGACATTACAGAGGGGAGTGGGAAATACAAAGGAGTAACAACAGGCAAAATAAGCACAGTCATATATCAAAAAATAACAAGTTATATAGAGCATTTTTAAAAATGCAAAGGTCATCAATGGTGGCAATGTCATGAGGAAGGTGGTTCCACTCTACAGAAGTGCGCAGAATGAATGAATAAAAAAATGCATTAGTGTTGCATGTAAAGACGCCCACGTTGTTCTTATGATCTAAACGACGTGAAATATAGTATGGAGGGGTTAGTAGATTGTGACGCATGGCCGGATTATGATAAATTTTGTGAAAAAAGGAATGACGAGAATATTGTCTACGTAAAGCAAGAGTGGGTAATGATAACGATAGTTTCATGGAGGTTACACTAGAAGTACGATTGTAGTTGGAAAGTATGAAACGTGAGGATTTGTTCTGGACGGCCTCCAATGATTGAACGAGGTATTCCATGCCGGGGTCCCAAACGGAGGCTGAGTACTCCAGCTTCGATCTAACAAGTGATTTATAAAGAAGAAGTTTGAGAGATGACGGCACAGAACTAAAATTCCTTCTTAAAAAGCCTAGCATGCGGTTAGCATTGTTAATAACATGTTCAATATGAATATTCAATGAAAGATCAGATGTTATGTGGATGCCAAGGTATTTATAACAGTGCACGGGCTCCAGTGGAGCGCTATTAAGGTAGTAAGTAGGACAAACGGCATTACGACGGGACACACGCATTGACTTGCACTTGGTGATGTTTAGTTCCATTAGCCATGTGCGGCACCAGTTAGATATTGAGATAAGATCTGACTGCAATAAGGTTGTGTCACTGTCGGTAGAAATTTCCCGGTAAATAACGCAATCATCTGCAAATAAACACACAGAGGATGAAATGATGGCTGGCAGATCGTTGATGTAAATGAGAAAGAGTAATGGTTCTAAATCAGAACCTTGCTGAATACCAGAGTTAACAGGTGTTAAATGGGAATTAGAGCCATTAACAGTTACGAACTGTGAGCGATGAGACAGAAAATGTTGAATCCACTGAAGAACGCTTAAGTCATTATTAAGTTTACTCAGCTTAAAAAGCAATAATTGGTGACTTACCTCATCGAAAGCTTTCGAGAAATCAAGGAATACGCAGTCCACCTGGGACCCGAGGTCAAGAATGGAATGCAGATTATGAGTGAAAGATAGAAGTTGCGTTTCACAGGAAAATGTTTTACGAAAGCCATGTTGGTACAGACTGAAAAATGCATTAGAATCAAGAAAGTTGGCAAGGTGGAAGTAGATGATGTGTTCGAAAATGTTGCAAGGAACGCTTGTTAAAGATACTGGACGAAAGTTGTTGGGTGGATACTTACTCCCGCCCTTGTGTAGAGGAACCACCCTCCCCACTTTCCAATCATCAGGCAGACATGATTCCTCTAAGGATTGCTGAAAAATTTTAGCCAAAATGATAGATGAGTATTGCTTTGTGCTTTTTAAAAATTTAGAATTAATTTCATCAACACCAGTGGATGAGGACAATTTAAGGGAATCGATTAGTTTAATTATACCTGCCGGATCAATTGATATTGGAAACATTGGGAAAAAGTTCGGTGATTGAAATTCCGGTTGGGACAGTCTCCGACGGCGGAAAAAGCCCTTGAAAATATGTCGTTCAGTAAATTCGCACAATCATCTCTTGGCACCAACTCTCCATCCCCATCCGTTAGCGATACAAAATAACCTTCTTTCTGGTTTACGACATTCCAAAACTGTTTGGGATTGTTCATTAGCATTGACGGTAACATTGTAGTGAAAAAGGTAAACTTAGCATCTCTAACAGCATTGTTATAACTCTGTTCGGCGAGTTTATATGATGTCTAATGACTTTCGCTTGTTGAGCCCTTTGCCGCACGGAACAAACGCTTCTTTTTATTGGCAAGTCTATTTAGAGTAACGTTATACCATGGTGACTGTACGACATATTTTATGACACGACATGGAATGTACGTATTTGTAAGTCTGTGTACGATTTCTTTAAATAAATTCCAGTTGTATTGGACCGTGCGTTGGTCGAAAGTCAGCAAAAAGGAATCCATAAATACACAAAGTTGTTCGTTAATAGCTGCAAAATTGGCCTTACTATAATCTTTTATTAGCTTTGCGTTTTTAACAGGTTTGATTCATTGAACTTTGAAATAAAAGTGCAATACTGAATGGTCACTAAGGCCGGACAAATAAGAATTTGCTCGATTTTCGCATATTAAGAGGCTTGAAACATAAAACTGAGGCATTTGCCTCCTAGCAGAATGTATGCTGAATAAAAGAAGGGTGTAAAAAACAACGCGAAGCAAACAAAATAAAAAAAATCATTTTTTAATAGACCGTGTTGAAATTGAACAGAATGTGAAAACTTTTCCTGTTTCATAACTTATTGCTCAGCATTCGCACCTGATCAAGACAGAAACTTTGCACAATATAGAAGGCAATGAAATGTTCTACACGTGGTATTATTTCAAAAGCGATACTAAAGGCAGTCGACTCAAACCAAAATCCGCAGTTTAAGTCACAGTTGTTCGCGGAGGTGTGTTTAGAGATTTTTACAAAAATTGGAGCAACGAATAATAAATAGTATTTGGAATATGTTTTAATTACTTGCATATATATCACACTAAAGAAATATAGAAGCTGTCCTTTTTGTGCCTTAAGACTGAGTCAGTAAAAAACGCCACACATGGACAATCACCAAAACCTCGTCAACCTTTCCCGCTTCTTTGAAAAATTTTTTTCTCAGAAACTGAACATGTCAGGACATTAAATAAAAAGGTTTGTTTTTCTTGAAACGAGCACCACGAAATATATATAAAACAATTGAGGAAAAATATCGAATTCGATTTCACCTCGTTTCCTGAATCCAAATGAAACCGCCCATATATATATATATATATATATATATATATATATATATATATATATATATATATATATATATATATATATATATATAAACTCATCCGGATATGTGACATCATATAGACTATATATTTTCGTATATATATATATATATATATATATATAGTATATGATATATATATATATATATATATATATATTGTAGTAGTTCTCGCTCACCGCTTGTCCGGAGAAAGGACTAGCGGTGGGCGAAACGAGAAGAGCAGTCTATTGGAGGATGTGTTTTTAGCTTATTTATGTACACAGTACCTACATCGCCCCGAGGGCATTATTGCAAAAAATACATATTGCGAAAAAAAGAAATTCGTTACTAAGCAGTGTAAATAAAATACTAACAGTGAATGAAGGTAGTGTAATAGGACTGTTTAAAACATCATAAAACACAGTAAAAAGAAATAGACTGCAGCACACCAATATTGAAGCACGCGCCAGAACAAAGAACAGAACATTTCATCCGACGTCTTAATGACTACGTGTCGTGTAAGACAATCGCAATTACAAATCCATTTGGGAAGAATGGAGCTTTCAAACATTTCTGCTCTGCACCTAATTTTTTTTTAACGGTTGGTCCACTTTTGAGGAAGCGGAATCAGGGTTTTGAAAATAGGTAAGCTTTATTTTATCTGTTTGTTCTAAGCAAATATTTTTGAGAAGTTTTATTCGAAGATATTTTCTCCGAGAATATAATGGTTTCCATTCCAGTTGTTTCTTTCAATGTTTCTTTCAATTTGTTACGCTCGAGCGAAATTTGTTGTTTGTTACAAAACGTTCTGTTCTATGTTGTACGTATTCTTGTTTTGATGTTAATTTTAGGTAATATGGGTACCACACTGCACATGCATATTCTGTGATTGGCCTAACGTTGGTGACGTATAACAGCTTTATAATATTAGCCGGGGCCTTTTTGAAATTCCTTGCGACAAAATTTAAAACGCCATTCGCCTTACTTGTTACTGTATCCACGTGTTTAGACCAGGATAGATGGATGCTAAAATAAACTCCTCAACATTTGACATCTGTAAATTCCTAGGGGGCAACACCGTTCAGCTCGTATCTCGATTGAAATGGCCTTTTTTTTTCTGGTGAATCTATCATAATTTCATATATTGATATTTTAGAACATTTACCATTTGTCACACCAATTCATTACATTTTCGAGGTTCGACTGAAGTAATATAGAACCATTTTCTCTTTGAACAAGGGGTGTGAGAAGAGTGGTTCGAGATTCGAATAGTCACTTGAACAATGTGAAGTGTTCGATTCAATAGCTCATTATGCATGGTGCAAAGGAAAGCCGATGCAACCGGCTCTCTTTGCGCTGTTGATGACAGGAATGACACTGCGTTATTCGATTCGAACCACTATTCGCTCACCCCTACTTTTAACTTGTCTATAAATGACACAATATTCAACATATTGCCGTGTCCGAAAAGCTGAGCCAGCAGCGTCCACCACTCCCACGCCGCTGGCTCTGGTTTGATTCCCGCCAGCGCGTGTCCTTTCTATCTTTCTGTTGTTTGCCTGACTGGAATGTTCCAGAGGACTCGAGAATCTTGTTGTTTCTCCGAGCTCGGAAACTTCTCGATACCCACGCGCTTACTTATGTGCTTCGCATGGCTGCTTGGGTCAGTCTTCCTTCCGTCGCCGCCAAAGTATGTACAGTTTTTGTTGCTTTATGTTTCTCGGCGCAAGTTTGCGGCATTAAACGTTCATTTTAAGTTTTATTATTCAACATTATGTTTTTATTTGTGACAATATAAACGTATGCTGCTTGTTAAATTTTGCGCTATGTCGTTGATATATATCATAAAGAGAACTGGCCCAAGTACGAATTCTTGGGGGACACCCGCGGTTACATCAGCATACATAGAATTTTGACCGCCAATGACTACACATTGTGTACGATTGGATAAGTAATTATATATTGTCACGAATTACAAATGATGAGGCGACGAATAAATGGGGAAAGTAAACGTTTAATGAGGGCGAACTTGTGTTTAAAAACAAAAATAAAATAAGGTATGCGTCGCAGTCGTCGATGTCAGCGAAACAGCAGGATCGAGCGCTGAGGCGAGACTGACTCCGGCTTGCCACGCGGAGCAACTTTTGTACCATGTGGATTTTTGGAGCATTCGGCGTAGAACTTTCGGCGCGTTGAAGATTCGTAACTCGATCACACGAGACGATTTTCGAACTGACGAAAACGTCAAGTTGAAAAAATAAATAAAAGAGGAGTCCGCTCACTGGGATCGAACCCGGCGCCTCCGCGCGATAGCCAAGCACGGTAACCATTTGGCCACTTACTTTGTTTGTTTTTTTCTCGAGTTTTTACAACTATTCGGCCACTTACGCGCTCGCTCGGCGATGCTCGTGGCAATATCCATCCAAGAAGATAGTCGGGGAGGCCTAGGAACAAAGGTTTGTGCTTGAGAAGTATGTTAAGTACCATATCGAATGCTTTTTGAAAGTCTAGAAGCAAGCAGCCAACCTCAACAATTTTATCTAGTTAAAGTGAAACATCGTGTACAAATTCTATCAGCTGCGTGGTGCACGATAAACCAGACAGGAAACTGCTCTGGACCTTGGAAAAGAAATGATTGGACTCGAGGTTGCTAACCATATTGGTATATAATATATGCTCTAGTAATTTAGAACAAACACAGGTTAGAGAGATGGGCCTAAAATTAGAAAACCTGTCTTTTCTGGCCTAACTTATAAATAGGGACAACGTTTGCACATTTTCATTCCAATGGCAGCCTACTGGAAAAGAACAATTTGTGGAGCGAAAAAATAACTAGAAAAGGTAAAATTGTCGCAGCATACATATTTAGGATATGATTGGGTATGCCGTCAGGCCTCATGGCTGAATGAGATTTAAGATTGTGAAGTAGTTTACGTACTCTATCATCCTCAATAACAAACTCGAGCGTTGCATCAACATTAGTTCCGAAAGGTCGTGGTGCCAGCAAAATCGGTTGTTGTCGATAAAAAACAGTTTGAAGAACCTATTGAAGCAAACTGCCTTGGTAAAATTATCAGAAGTCATTTCATCTTTGTTAAAAATTGCAGGAATGCCAACGAATTCACTCCAGCCCGATTGTTTTAACAATTTTGTGTAGTTGTTTTGCGTTGTTAAGCAAATCTGACTTTAGCGTCGAATAGTATTGTTGTTTTGCTACTTTCACTTTTGCTTTGACTGTATTGCTGACTTGGAAATCTAATTTTGGCTGTCGGGTAGTCTACGCTTTTGTCAAGAAGACATCGCAGTTTTCTTTATGTCATCCTCGGTTTCACCTTTCTTTGCCGTCCTGACACCATCATAGAAGGAATATATTTAGCGATAAGAAAGGAAGATACAAAAGGGATCCAACGAATGGCTACCTGGCGGCCTATAAAATGATAAAAGATGATGAAAATAATCCCTGGAAAAGGGGAACAAGAGGGACAAAGGACAAACACAAATCTCCAAACACAGCTAGGTGACTGGTGCGCGACCGAAAAAAAAATGCATTATAACTATAAAATGAGCCTACTGTTAAGAACTTATGCCTTTGAAATTTTATCTTGCAACATACCAATTCGAACACGCAGTCTCTGAATTCAAGAGGTTGTGCCTTGCAGGTTTCTCGAGACATGTAAAATCACCCTTAAAGGTTAGAAATTCGAGAAGACACTTAAGACTGCTTATCTGTGACAATGCGAAAGCATTCGTTACACGCAGCGCACTGCAGCAAGCGGCGCGTCACGTCTTTCTTCACACTGCGCTCCGGCGGTAAAATCACGCTCCCCCACTGCGCAGGCGCACCCCCACCCCCCCCCCCCTCGGCTCCGACGGCTTCCCTGACCTTGCCTAAAGCGCACATGAAGGCTCCCTACCCTTACCATGCATCTGCATCTGAATCTGCGTTGCTGTGCTTTTCTTTGTATTTTATTTTTTCCTGAGGCGCGTCCGCTTTGACCTTGAGCGGCCCCGTGGCTTGCGTGACGATGATATAGCCAGCCGGCAACGGGCCAGGCGGCGCCAGCAGGGTGAGGCCCACGGTTATGTCCTGTCTCGTTGTAACTTGGCAAGGGTGAACGATAAGCCCCCTTTGCGTGCCGACGGCTTCGAAATGCGCGACGTATACGAGCGCAACGCACACATTAGTGGAGCATGACGCAGCGAAAAGCCTGATACTTTTTTCAGGCGAGGCGCGCTCCGGTGTATACGCAGTCACGTTCCGATTGGCCCCGCTAGGGCCGTAGCTTCCGCTGTACTGGCATGTTACGCGATCACGGCTTCCTGGGATACCCAGATGTTCTTGCTTCAGACACTAGGCTAAGCGGCGCCACCAGAAATAAAAGCTCACGTTTGAACAATGCAGCCACCACTCCCAGGGGTACCCAATATTTCTTGCTTCAGTCGCGTAGATGGCGCCAAACAAAACAGCATTGCAGGTTGCCTATGACGCGTCGCAGAAAATTGGAGTTTATTCGTTGCGTTGTTTGTCTGCTACAGACTACAGGCTCCGCTTCATGGGACAGGGGAATTTAGGGGCTGTCTTTCGCGGCTTCGAAAGCTGATAACGCCGGTTCGATGCACGGGACAGTTGATGCTTTCGTATTATTACGGCCCTTCCCCTTGAGTTTCTGTCCTTGCTGTAGACTTCGTGGTTAGGTGGAAACATTTCAGAGTTGTTTAGGGAAGCCTCAAGCCAGGATTGAGTATCGAAAGCAACACCAGCATTAGTTGTAGAGAGAAGAAACCGAGGTCACCCTTTTTTTCACACTGCGACAGTTCACTGTAAGAAAAATAAGTTAAAAAAGGGCGTCCTTGATCTTACGTCAAACGGCGAAGCTTATATGCACACTCAATGCCTATGGGCCCAGTTCACACGGAAAGAATAAAAACACAGAAAATATACGAGGGACAGACACACACAGTTCTTTCAACGAGCAACTACATTTAAATGATGCCCATTACACTATGATGAACCACTTTGGTCACGGAGAAAATTAAGTGAAGACGAAAATACTAGAAGATACTAGAAAAAGATAAAAATAAAGATAGCTGAATTAAACCTCCTGAAAAGGAAGAAGAAGAAGAAAACTGGAGGAGATTTTTTTCTATGACAACTCCGGCGCTAGGAAATCCATCTCTGATGTCGATAACGACAGCGAGGGCTCGGAAACATTGTCTGTGGCAGTTTTGATCTTAAATGCTTCGATTATCTCTCGCCCATACTTGTCCTTGTGTGAGCCTAGCACGGTAGTGTTTTCATAGCTAGGAGAGCAATCTTGGCAGGTGCGGGCATGGACAACAATTGGATGGTAGGAGTCGGATGACGCCTTGTTGACTTCGAGAAAGTGTTCCCTAAGGCGAACGTTGAGGCATCGTCCCGTCTGGCCGATGTATTGGCTGCCACAACTCAGCGGAATAGAATAAATTGGCTTTTCTTGGCATTTGACGTATTTGTTGGAGTGTTTGATGGTGCATTCTGGTGGACGACTTTCGTTATTTACCCTTTGGCACATTTGTTTTAGCTTCATCCTACATGTGAATACCACCTTCGTGTCGAAGCGGGCAGCGAGACTCTTCAGGCGATGGGCAGTATTATGTACGTATGGAATACAAGCCGGGCGTGTGTGGCTGTGTCCTTTGTTGTTAGATGATCGACGGTTGGGGTCTGTAATGAGATGCTGAAGGGTAGTACGGAGGAGGTCTGCTGGATACCCGGCTTGGAGAAGGCGGTCATGCTGACGTTGGACGCTTGCTGATGAGAGGTGGGGACAGGATTTTGAACGAGAAGAGGCAAACAGGGTTCGAATAATTCCAAGCTTCACCGACTTAGAGTGGTTGCTGCAGAAAGGGAGGACCGGTTTTTGGATCGTTGCTGGAAACTCCAGCATATGCCTTGAGGATGAAGATGAAGCCTTAAATCATACTTAGTCCCTCATCTGTTGGTTCTTCACTCGAAACCTAAACCCGCAGATCGATGCCTCAACGTTCGCCTTAGGGAACACTTTCTGAAGTCAACAAGGCGTCATCCGACTCCTACCATCCAATTGTTGTCCATGCCCGCACCTGCCAAGATTGCTCTCCTAGCTATGAAAACACTACCGTGCTAGGCTCACACAAGGACAAGTATGGGCGAGAGATAATCGAAGCATTTAAGATCAAAACTGCCACAGACAATGTTTCCGAGCCCTCGCTGTCGTTATCGACATCAGAGATGGATTTCCTAGCGCCGGAGCTGTCATAGAAAAAAATCTCCTACAGTTTTCTTCTTCTTCTTCCTTTTCAGGAGGTTTAATTCAGCTATCTTTATTTTTATCTTTTTCTAGTATCTTCTAGTATTTTCGTCTTCACTTAATTTTCTCCGTGACCAAAGTGGTTCATCATAGTGTAATGGGCATCATTTAAATGTAGTTGCTCGTTGAAAGAACTGTGTGTGTCTGTCCCTCGTATATTTTCTGTGTTTTTATTCTTTCCGTGTGAACTGTACTCCATCCAACGCGCTCTGCTAAGGGTACCTATGGGCCCTAGGATGCCTAAAATCTCAGAGAAAAATGTAATCACCTTGGGCTTGGACTCTGCCCAAGTTTCCCTTGCTACGTCAGCCAAACCATAAATGATAATATTGTTTCCCGAGATTGATTTTCAAGTTCGTTCTGCGTTGTGGCGTCTATTCTTTAGTTGCATGTTAAGTTCCAGATTTGCCGTTTATAGGTAAATATGCTCTTCTCTCTAAGGATATGACCAACGACATCTCGCTTTCAATACGAATTAGTCGTGATAATACACGTTCTCATTTCCCTGCGAAATATGTTTGCAATTCCGCTATGGCTTTCAATTTTATGCAACATATATTTTCGTCCTTCGTTCATTGTAGAAATTAATTGCATTGCCTCGACCAGTTGTCTTTCCTGTGCATAAGTGAGCAGGCCTGGGTTCGATTCAACATCCCCATCATCAACTGGTCTTGTCTTATTACAGTAGCCAAAGCTAGACTGCATCTAGAATAACAATCCGCAAAAAAACATACGCTCTCACGAGGTGTTGTGTCTCAGAGCTGACAAACCAGAATGTCGGTTTTGGCCTACAAGCTTATAATGGTTTGAAAAACCGACCTTCAGAAACAGGGAGACTGAGCGTCCCGCCGACATGCCAGCAGAGAAACCCTGGTGTGGATGGTGAAGCAGCCCCTGATATACAGCCGCATGACATGACGTGGAACACTGTTGCCTAGTGTAGTCACAGTTGAAAGTCAGGCACAGCCTCAGAAATATACATCGACGGAACGTTAAAGCAACGAGACAGGATGGCTTGGCATTTACCGTCGCTAGCGGAAGCATCTTCAGGGACAGTTGACGTATAAACGGTGCCGTGCTGAACGACTATCAGCCACAGTACCCGCATCAAACAGGAGAGTGACCGTTCTGCCGAAATGCCGGCACTGAAACCACCGTCAAGCTCGGCTCAGGATTCCACTACAAGCAGAAGCAAAGATAATCGACGGAATGCAGCAGCATTGCTGGACAAATCTTCAATCTCGTCGAAGTACCCCGGGTTCCATGAGTATGTAATTAGCTCACGGCTTGTGCTTCGGTGAAGAGATCAAGTCGTGCGGAAATCAAGTCAGAAGTTTCCGGCTCTGACGACCAGAATGCTGTCTTAGCCTTGGAACCGGGATTTTCCTAGTAAAAGTGGCACCGAGAACATATTGAGTGTAAGGTTGATAGAGCTCAAGGCCATTCTCTCCGACGACAGATTTCGGAAGAGGCGGACGAGGCAGAGGCCGGAAGAAAAGGGAAATGCTAATTTAAATGTATTTTCCTGGAGTAGGCCTATCCAGGTGGATTTAATAGGGTTTCTTTGCACTGGAGTTCGATGTCATTGCGTTTCGTTGTGCTGAAGTGCGTTGTACATTCGTGCTATAAATTTCCTTTCACTTCCCGGTAGAATGCCCTCGGGGCGAAGTGCAAAGGCTGAAAACTAAATGGTAGGATGTTTGCCATTGTCGGAGCTTCTAAAACGTGAGCGAGCTACATAATTAAACAGTGCATATTTGTTAAAAAAAAAAGTTTTAAAATTACTGGACATTTTTATTTTTATTTGTGATTGCTTTTGTATTTCAAAACACGCTACTTTGTGTTGCCTGGTTTAGGCCATATTTTACTTTACATCACTTTGCCACAGCCTGAGCCAAAAGGCCGATCCACACGCTTGCGTGTTGAAGTTGCTATGGCAACAGCTTCGTCGGCTACAACAAAACGGGATAAAAACCGTTTTCGTTGAAGCCGACGCAGCTATTGCCATACAACCTTCGCACTCCATCGGACTCCAACGCAAGTGTTTGAATTGCCATTGAGTGTCGAGTGCGAGATGTCTTATGCATTAGCGTGGAGAGTTCTCTGCAGTCTTGTTTGGTCTTGCGGATTGCGTGGGGGGGGGTGAGGACAAGCGTAGCGATTGTTGGTGTTGGCATAGTGGGTTGTTACGCTTGTCTTGCCAATGCCTTCCTCTCGTGACCTGAGCCGAGTGTCTCCTTCCTCCATAGGTTTTATGACCCGGCCCTCGCCTACGTCACCAAGCAGGTGGCGTATTGCGGATTCTCTCCCAAAAAGCAAAGTACTCATCAAGTCAGCGCAGCACGGTTGGACCGCTCCAATTGTGAGGAGCTCATTAGCGGCTGAGGTGCTTTTGTGATATGCTCGCCTTTGTGGAGGTCACGTTCCTTCCCCTCGCTCCCCTTTCACCCCCTGAGGCGGCCTGTGTCATCCCGTCGACAGCTCGGCGACCGGACGTCTGAGCCGCTAATGACTGGCAACATCGCGCGGCGCCGTGTTGACGGCGCGACACCTGTAGGAGGAGGTTAAGCCGGCCTCTTTCCGCTGACAGAGTCCGGGATTTGAGCCTCTTCCAGCGAAGAAGATTTGAGGATCAGCCGGAATGTCTATCGTCTTAGGAAAACTTCCATTCTTCAGTCCAGACTCGACGGCGACTGTGGCGGCCCAAGATGGACAAGGCGCCATTTTCAGGACCTGGGCGGGGCTCGGATTCCGGGAACGAACGCTTCGCCACCATTGGCTGCAAACATTACTGCAAGGACTCGTTACTGAGGAGGTGGGGCGACGTGATCGCTAAAGAGCAGCAGGCTGCTACGAATGTGTGCTCTCTGACGATGTAAATACGTTCGTACACGTGAGACACGCTACCCGTCTTCTGATGATCCTGCCTGGAGTTGTTCTTTGGTTCCTGTCCTGGCCTGGCCCTGGCTGATCCTGCCTGGAGAACTCCTCGGTCTCCACACCGGCTTCATACGTGCAGGAACGTACTGACTGCTGCTTGGTGCAACGTAAAACGTTGAGAATAAACGGAGTGCTATTGACGGGAGGCGTCTGGCCGGATTAGCGTGACACTCCCCAAGACGGTTGTTAGAGGAAAGGAATTTGGCACCCATCCGCCTACATGATTGCCAGCTGCTGGACACCTGACCGTGCCGGCTGCATTGTTCACCAAGACTGAAATGGCTTAAAGGGATAACATACCCGGCTTCGTGTGTACGTGGAGAACGTTTTTTCTTTTTTTCCCCGAGAAATGACACGGTTCCGAGACATGGTCGCTGTCCCACCTCCGCAATGTCCCAGCGTGCTTGAACTTCAAACCTGCCCCCCCCCTCACCCCAGCAACTTGGACTGCTCTAATAACCCCCGCAAGAAGGGCCAACCTCTTAATAGTGGTACCCTCTGCCGCGTTTTATTCTTTGTCAGAAATTATTACGGCATTATTGCTTTAGGAAAAATGATATTTTTGCCCGGTAATAATAATGTGTTTATTTTCCATCGAAAGTGGATGGTGGCATCAAGGAAAAAGACTGTATGGCGCAGCTTGACAAGTCCTTGACCGCCTGCTAAAGCACTGAGTAGCAAAAACTAAAAAAAAAAAAAAAGCATTCACAAATTTTGATTACTGCAATTTAACAAAGCGCAATTTGACGTAGAATTCGTGAAAGCTTCGTGGGCCCCTACATTTACATACTTTTCTCAAATTTTGTTGACTGATTTAGACCACCACCATGTATCATCATCGACTGTTCGCATTTCTAGGGCACAAAGAGCCATTCATGACACTGGTCGTTACACGAAAAACACTGCGTAAATTGTAAAACAAAAAGATTAACAGTTTTACGACATAATGTCACATGCTTTGTATATCCAAAATGAGTTCCTGAATTGAATATGTACATATGGAAGGAGAGTATAACGAAATATAGATTTCAGTTTAAAAGTAAGTGCCCCTTACCAAAGACTACACTAAAAGACGATGCTAAAAATACTTGCAGAGCCGGGAATGCTTGGGGCACATGCACTGAACGGCATATGATTG
>JAZHYW010052819.1:0-182734 GCA_037355805.1 Ixodes ricinus
GAAAAGATTATCAATAGGCGGCTCAGAGTGGTATCTCTGACAACGAAATGCGTACCCGAAAATAATGCATGGTTCACACGGGGCCGTAGTTCAATATATTATGTTACTGACCGTGTTACTTTCGTAGAAAAGGAACGAGCGCAACGCGAACTCCCGATTGCTGCTTTCCTGGATGTGAAAGGAGCATTCGATCGTGTCACACGTAATGCTCTTTCAAGCGCCACGGGAAATTAATATAGGAGGCGATTTCTACGCATGGATGAAAAGTTACCTTTCAAAACGTGCAATCTTTATGACAACAGAGGAGGGTGAAACAATCAATCACTACGTCACTCGAGGTTTTCGTCAGGGAGGAGTCTTAAGCATAACACTATATAATATAGCACTAATTCGACTTTCCCAGGTGTCACCATCTAACGTTAATGTATCGTTCTATGCAGATGATATCTGCATATCGGCATCTGGCTCTACTCAGGTGCAAGCAAAGGGCAATAGTACAAATTGCATTGAAGAGGCTTCAGAAATGCCTTTGCCACCGAGGCCTTAGTAATTCCTGCAACCAAATCAGCTGCTATTGCATTTACTCGACGCATTATGGATCGATATCGCCTGCGTATTTGCGATCAAACAATTTCTTACGTAACTAGACATGTTCCTTGGAGTATACATAAACAGGGGATTGACATGGGAAACCACTAATTGCTCATTTAAAGAAGAATCTCACAAACGTCGTTGGCCTTTCTCGCTTTATTGGTGACACTACGTGGGTGCGACAGTACCTGCTCTCCTGCGGCTATATCAGGCTTTATTCTTAGGTCTACTTCGGAATAGTGTTCCCATAATTCATGGCACGTGTCAAACAAATATAAAGACAATCAAAAGTATACAAGCACATGTTATTCGGGCTTGTCTTGGACTTTCAGCTTGTATTTCGACCGTGGGCGCAATTGCTAGAGGCTCACGACACTGCAGTAGAGGTCCCACTAATGTTTGAAATATTAAGAGTCAATTTAAGACACATTGCAGAAACATGCCGAGTCACCCTCTTGCCAATATTGACTTTAAACGACAGCAATCAAGCTGCTCGAGAGCTCTGTTACAAATCAAACCCTTAATCTTAAAAAAAAGTGTGTTCTTACACTTTTTGTCCCATATAAGACACCCCAAAACTTAAGTTCGACGTACATGCGCACTGACGTCGAACGGACGTTACAAACTTTGACGAGAGGCTTGATAGCCGTGTGTTACAACTTAATAAAAAGCTAACACTGTAACTGACTACAAAAAATTACCGGAGTTCTTCTTGGCCCTATACTGCAAAACCTCAGTGTTTTCTTTTTGTGGTCTATGATACATACTTTAGGTTTAATAAGTTATACAGCACAGTTATCAAGTCCCTCGGAAAATTCGGGGCCGTCTGTTCGGCTATAGTGTGCTGTACGTCGAACTAAAGTTTTGAGGTGCATTATATGGAACAAAAAGGTTTAAGACGACAGCCTTTTTTAGAGTGTTATTCGACCGATGACCTTGCGGCATCCACGATTTTGAAAGTGCAACCATGGAGACTTTCTTGTGCCGAACGTCACAGTAGAAATAGATGGAATCAAGAAAAAATGCAAACACGCCAATAGATGTGATTGGGCAACTTAGTTTATCTAGCACATTGTGTAATCAAGTCTCAACGAGCCTTGTTTATACCGATGCATCGACAACTTCCGATAGTTCAACAGGGTGTGAAGTTGTTCCGAATCATCTCACAACGAAAACGTTTAAACTTAGCCACAAAACATTCGTCTACAGCATCTCGAATTAATCGCAATTCACCAAGCCCTGTAAGCCGGCACTTCAAGTGATACGCACATTTTTACGGCATAGTTAAAGCGACCAAATCATCCTCGATATTTTATTGAATTTCAAGGAATGTTGAGACAAGGGACACATCGTTCAATTTTAATGGACACCTAGTCACTGTCGTATATCTGGAAACGAGGCAGCTGATGCTGGTGCCAAATCTGCCCATTCCTTGACTTCAAGTATCAAAGTACCATACTGAAAATAGGACATACGTCTGTTCATCAATAAATTCGCCATCAATAAAACAAGAAACCTATGGCATACTGGTTCATATCAGTATGCCCGCTCTATGCCTTAGATACACACTTGTCATTCCACTTTCCACGTGACATGCCAAGGCGGGTAGAGACTGTCATCAAAGACTAAGACTTGGTGTAGCATACACACAAATATTCCTTCACCGCATTGACCAAGCCACAACGAAAGAGTACCCAAGTTCTGATCTGAGTGAAACGATTCAGCATCATATTTGCGATTGTGGTGTCTACAATGTAGAAAAAAACAAACTCAACAGCACACTTGCATTCCTCGATAACCGGCCCCTTTTCTGTGGCGAAGGTGCTTTCTGCCTGGGACGAACCACATTAAGGTGACGAAGACCACACGAACTCTTGTTTGCTTTCTAAAGGAAACGGGCCTGGACTCGTGCTTATAGACGATGAACCTATGTGTTCGTGAACAGTTGCCGTGTCTATAGTGTTCAAGACTCGTAACTTCTACGCATTTAATTTTCGCCTTCCTCTCCTCTTTCAACCTCTCCTTTAATATCCCCCTTCCCTGCACGGGTAGCCTGCACAGAGTAGCCAACCGGGACAATTACCCAGGTTAACCTCTCTGACTTCCTCTTCTGTTCTAACTTCCTTCATAACGTTGGAAGAAAAGTGACGGAGGTTGCAAACAGAGAGTCGTCTAGACTCACTCTCCAGCCACTGAATTTGAAATGACATGTTACAAAGAAAGTTACGACGATACAATATAGATTGCTGTCAATGATGTCCGCTGACTATAACAGCCATTTCTGCTTTTAGCGGGGAAGCGTGCAAGGTATACAAACACAGTTTTATTGTTCAGTCTCGCGTAGGATAGTTTATCATCAATTCCAATTCTTTTTAAGCGTGTCAGCTTCGCGTAGTTATAGTGTAGATGTCAGACATAACAGGAATTGGCCGTGCAACCTGCTTTGGCCTCTTGATGTCGCAGCACCGCTTACAGCTTCAGTAAACAATCGCATAGGGGAAAAAAGATAAACATTTGTCAAAGACATTTAAGACTGTTTGCGTGTAGGAATACGAAAGGCATTCCTACACGCAGCGTATTTTGCAAGCAGCGCGCCACGTGTTCCTTTTCACACGGCGCTGGCGGCGGTGACATCGCGCTGTCCCACTGCGCAGGCGCAGCGAACCCCGCCGGATTCACGACGGCTTTCGTGACGAAGTATCCGCGTTGCTGTGCTCTTCTTTGTGTTTCGTTCCTGCGGCGCGTCCGCTTTGATCTTGAGCGCCCTTGCAGGTTTCCGTGATGAAGCATCTCGTTGCCGTGCTTTTCGTTGTGTTTTATTTCTGAGGAGCGTGCTTGATGACTTTAGTCGGTGACAGGTCAAGAGGGAGTGGAAGCTCCCCCACCTCTTTCCACTTTACCAGAGCGAACACTGGCTAGGATGTTGCTTCTACTCAAGCGTTCGCTCTGTTATAGTGGAAAGAGGTGGGAGAGCTTCCACCTCCTTCTTGACCTGTCACCGAATGATGACCTGTTGGTGTGACCATCTTTCGGGCACAACGCCGCCTTTTTCGCGTAACAAAACAAACAAAACTTCCGCCTCAAAAAAAAAATACACAGTGGTATTTGTGTAACTGCGTATGACGCACATGAATGTTCAACGGCACGAACAATATTTGTCACATATGTATAAGCAACGGCCTAGAAATCCAGAGACCGCACATGAGCGTGCACCTAGGTACCAAGAAAACTGTTTGGCTGACCGGCGGGGTCACGATCCCCGTGTAGATACGCTTTTCTGTTGTTCTTATATGTTAACCAGACGAAGCTATACAACGTAATTAATCGTGAATCAACAAAGAAGAGACCTGCTTATTGGCCATAGCCTTTCGCTGACGGTGGATCTCGCAAACGCGTGTCGTGATAGCTAGAAAACATGATGGCTTTTCACTTCATACGTCCTTCGTATGTCGTCAGCCTCGTTTCTGTGTGCTTTGCAGGTGCTATAAATTAACATCGATAATGACGACTTCAGGGGGGTTGTAGTGTGACAAGGCCAAGATAGGTTCCCCACGCTGCTCACAAAGTAATAGACCTTTATCAACATTCCGTCATTTGGTCGACTATAGCCATTAACTAGAGTTATCGCGGCGCCGAACGGCACCAACGGTGCTTGTTTCTCCCACTCGTAATTGGAAGTGTATGCAATCGAAGTCTCAAATGCAGATACTAGTGCCGCCTTGACCTCTTTCCTGTACGAGAAAATGACCTCCGACAAAATTAACGCCAACAAGCGCTGCACGGGAAACCTGGCGGAACTTTTAATCTTTCCGAATAGCGGCACAACAGTATTTTGCGGGAGCGCAAAAGTATGAAGAGCCTCTATTCATTAACGTTTTTGTGGTGTCGCTTGTGTTTTCCAGGTCAGTAAATAATTCCTGCTGGGAGGATTCTTGTGCGGCGTCAACGCTCCCTGGCCCCTTTCATGAAACCAGAGTACGTCGGAAAGTCTTCCTTTCTGTAAGTGAAACACTTCAAGGCACACAATCATGTGACTATAACTGGCAATCATGGGCCTAACATGCAAAGCTAGGAAAAATATCATTTTCTTTATGTTTAAACTTCTTTTTTAACACGAGTTTTTTTTTTTTTTGCCGCATTGTAAAGTTTTACGAAGCGAGTAGCTTCAAAAACAGACCTTGAATAAAATTTGTTAGTCAGATTCGGCCTTGAATCAAAATGTATATATGATTTTTGTTCTCCAATAGCTTCATTTATATTACATTGCAATGGAGGACATTAGTTTTTGTAGGCTGGAGGAAAACCTAACAAAGCGGGTTTGAGATTATTAGTTATAACCAGTGGCACTTTGTTAGAAGACATGGACAAGCTTTAAATGCAAGCTGCTCCATTATCCGGAGACAATAATATTTCTTACAGTTGAATTTTGCAAATAGGGTCTACGTTGTAACGGAAAGTTCTCCATACTAGTTCAAAATTTGTTGTTGAATTAATTCTAGTGAGACTGGCACTGATAACATGTTTATCTTTTGGTGGCAGCTTCACAGCTGTGACAACACCATTTAAGTTTCTTAAATAAATAAAATTATGTCACCAATAGCATGTAGCCCGTTCCTTATTTGAAAACCAATCGGTTATCTTCATCAGATGTCACTGGAACGGCTGTGGGAACACGATTATTTTTTATAGATTCTTTATTCGTCACGCGAATATTATCATATCCCCTACCTTCTATTTATTACAATGAACTTGTGTTTGCTTTTTGTAACTCTGCTGATTAACAAATATTTCTGTGTTCTGATTCTTCAGAGTTTACACATCTGTTTTTCTCTAGAGCATGAGCGCGTTTCCTGTCTGTGTAAACAATTTTATTTTAAATCTGGCAAGGAATAAACTTTTTCTGACGACGTGACAGAGATAGCTGATCAAGAGGCTTCCAACTTTGCCTTTTATGGCCATATTATTAAAATAAATAAATTATAATTATCATTTTAAATAAACCTTGAAATTTGCGTTTGTTTAAGAGGGAAATATCAATTATTTGTGTTACACAATAAAAACTATGAAAATAATCACATCTTTCTAAAAAAAGAAAAAACTACAAATATCTTTGTATCGCAAAAAAAAAAAAACAACGAAATCGAACAAGCACGACTTTCACTTTGTCAAGAAACCATTATAATAAAGGAACACCGAACACCGTAGCTCGAGTATGTCCCCCCACTTCCAACGATAGCCCGTCGCACGCTAACTCAAAACTGAAAATAAAATAAAATAAAATAAAAATTTGAATTGATTACTCAATATTTCGACCAAGACACGGATACCTTCCAGTCTTAAAAACAGTATTTTTGTCCTGTACAACTTTGCGATTTGCCACAATGTTCCCGGGAGTGACGCGACAAAAGTTTCATTTATTGCACGACATAATTCGCCGTCAAAACTGATCGGCGGCTTCTGCATTTTCGTTTCTCTGACGATGTTTCAACTTCTTTATCTTTCACAGCGGAAGACAACTCCCAGGGCTCCCTGAATGAAGCTCCGAGACAAGAAAGAAGAGAAAAGAAAGCGCGAAAAACAGGGAAGAAGAGAGAGAGACTCCGAAAATGAAGTCCGCCGAAACGATGACAACACCGTTTCGCGAAAGATTCGATCCGTGTAGACAGAACGGAACAGCGGAGCGATGACAACGTCCCTAAATCACGGGGACGCGCATCGCTGTTGTAGGCTCCCTGAATCTGTCGTAGACGCGTCAATTTATTGGATGTCCTGGCAACTGGGACCTGACAGGCTGGTGTTGTAGATTTCGCGGGCGCTCGAAAATTACCACACATGTTAACGCTGATAAGAAAAGGAAGAAACAAAATGTAACGATTGAACGCGACATGCACTAACAAAAACATCTAGATTTTGAGCGGTGCATATTCTACCACGGGCTTGTTTGAGGATACCGAAACAAGGAAGCAGGTTCCCGCATGCTCTTTTCCACCAATCACTGCCAGAATATCGTTTTACGTCATACTAGATATTTCGCAACAAAGAGACAAAAAGACGCAGACTCTGTAAATTACGAAGGGATTGAACAAGGGTTCAACAAAAATTGAGAATGCGGCGCATACATTTGATCCAGGCGTGTTTTTAGTTGAATACTTAATTCGTGAAACAATAATATTTCTGTTATGATCTAAGAGCCGTTTCATTCAAAAACAAAGGAAGAGCGACACTATATTCAAATTTGGCCAACCATTCATATTTTGAAACCTCGTGGCCATCGGCATAAGAACGGATTTTACGCAGTGCATATTTTGCAGACGACAGTTTTTAGGGAGGAGAAAATCACATGTCGGAAAGCGAACGCAGCATTGGTGTGAATGTTAGTCTACTCAGTTCTTAGCACAACCTCTTTTTTATGGTGTTCATAGACATATATATGGTGTTCTAGTAATTTATTAGACTCAATCGAATATCTATTGTTCAGTTTGAATCTTCTTGTGTCAGGATGTTGGTTGGAATTTCCGACACCATGGTCCGTCATCCATTTGTCATTTCATATTCCATTAAAGCATCATAACCATATTGTTGCTCTTCTGAGGCAGTTTTGACAGGCATAGGGGAGCATAAAAATGGTAATTATTTCATTTTCTAACTAAGCATACTTGATGAAACTCCAGTCGGCACTTTTTTCAGAACTTTGCAAAGAAATTCCTCTTTGCTCTGTTGCACTGCAGCGTCGAGACGTTAGGAAGTTCTTTTTATACAACAATAGAGACGCAACTGCTGCTACCGTACATGGCTTGTATTCCTTGTATACTCCTGGAAAATACTAGTTTAATTGAATTCTTGGTGTTCGTAAAATCGTTTAGCATGTGGTGTAACGTCTTATCGATATGATCACGATCATATTCATACAATAGTTTTCTTCAGTTTTTCAGCTCTTGTGCACTTATTCAAATACCAAATGCCCTAGCATGTCGTGATCAACAAGCAATGTCAAGTGGTGTGCGTTTTGTGACGTTGTCAACATTGTTCCCTTTCCTTTTTCTCCTCTTTCCTTGGTATATATAGTATTATATACAATCCCCTCATGACTATCTCCGCTGTGGCGGAAGCAAACTCAACACAAGTTAAGCGCATCTCAGGAATCTTAACCGTATCCACCAGCTTTAGTAAAAAAAATGTATCTTTTTCTGTGTAGGATGATCGACTTCGTTAGTTGCGCAGTATTATTTTTACTAGCTACGCTAGACCCACAAAAACTAGTATATTTCTTTTTAATTGTATCGCCACGTGCATATCTACGAAACCTAGAGGACGACGACAGTCTAGAACTGTACAAATACGCCATATAGTATAAACGTTCCAAGTTCTTTTGAAAACCCAGTGGCTGCTTCGATGTGGCTGATAAAATAGTATGGACTAATGAAATAGCCGCAATATTATTCACGACCGTTGCAGTTTCGGATAAAAATGACAAAACAACAACAACAGAATAATGAAATGTCCATCTGAATTTCTGTTTTGATATCGGCGAAGTCACTAATCTTTAGTAATTGAGTAAGTATAACTGTAACAATTTACAAACACTATTTTTATATAAAGTAGTTTAACTTCAGGTAATCCCAATTTAACTGAAATGTTAAGATAAAATATAAATGAGATACACACGTTTTTTTATTTCTGAATTGCAGAAAGTGAGTAATGCATTTTCATTTCGCACAAAAGAAAAAATTGAGCCACGTTTGCGTTAATGAAAAACAAAAGTAAGTAAATAGTAAAAAAAGATACCAGAAGAAATAAATTGTTATATTTATACATAGGATAATTGAGATGTCTGGTCGTTAGTTATGTACTGTATTTTAAAATTCGCTTTTTCGACTAAAAATAAAAAAAAAACAAGAACGGACACAAATGACATAATAAAAGTAAGGTCATCGAGCGAAGGGAAGCAGAAACTGATTCCGTGCGTATAATTAATGATCTAATTTCTTCCCTCGTCTATGTAAATGCGGATAATCTGAATTCACAATAGATCATCCCAATACGACTCTTTTAGAAAGGCATATATGTCGCAATTCTGAGATTTTGCGTCCATGGCATACCGTATATTCCCAAGTAAGGATCGCGATGGATACAGGCGCACGAAAGACATATTTCCCCAATGCATTAATAAGGTCTTGCCACAGTCGTTGATTATAGTTATATTCAACGCGAGTGAGTCGTAATTGTTTTTTCACTAGACGAACTACTAATTCATAGCTGAATAACTTCGCATAGTATCTAATTTTGAAGAAACTTGTTGCATCACACTTGACAGCTAGTTCCTGAGAGATTCTGCAACTTTGTATGCTTTCCAGTCTTAACAAGATAACGTGGGTCTTGGCCTTGTTTAATTGTCAGTGTTTATAACGGGGACCTTTTTCAGGCACCGATAGCCATTGCCATTTACGTAAAAAAATCTAGCTAGGAACTATAACCGAATCCCCTCTTTGGCCAGAAAAAATCAAATTGCGCTAGAGGTAAAAAAAAGGACGCTATAAGTGCTTTATGACCTAATTATGCAGATCACGTTTATTGTTCATAACTTTGTCTGACCCCACTGTCGCGAGTTCTGTTTTTGTGATCACGGTGATTGATTTTCCGCTTGATCAATGTGGACGTAGTCGCATTGGGATATATTTTTCTAGTGTCTTAGTTATGTTAAGCTTTAATGTCTGGAATATCGACACATATGTATTGCCATAAATTTCGTTTTATCAAAGGGGCCTTCGAAAGATAACATAATTCTGGCAAATTGCGGTGCTAGCTCTCAAACTTTAATACCTCCAATCTGTCGTCTTTAAACTTTCGTAATGTCGAACTTTTGGTGCAAATATTTTCGAGTAAGGAAATATGAAGTGGTGCACGCTTTTCTTCCCAATTTTTCGAGGGAGATTAAATGCGAATTTATAAAATAATCGCAACTTTATAATGCATGTGTGCTTTCAGCAAAATAATATGTGTGAAATAAATGTCGTCGTTTGAGAAAAGTCGACATTTTATGTGTCCTTCCTAGCTGCATCTGTTGAAAAATATATATATTTTTTAATTTATACATTGTACCGGACGAAACACCCGGAAAGCCTATATTGCGCAAATTTCACTCCAATAAAACTCGATTGTCATAGTGTGTATGCTTCGATGCCGTCAAACTATTGTCTTCCTTAATAATATATATCGAAGGAATTTTCGCTTATTGGACACCCTCCGACATATCGCAGATAATTTCTCATATGACCCTGAATCCCTGATTGAGGTTTCAGAGGCTCAATGTGGAACATCTAAATAAACACTCCTTTTTTCTTCTGGCGACTGCGCATTTGGTCTGGAGTCTTTTGAGACGTCCGCAACAATAGTGTGCAACAATGTGCATGTCTTTTGTGTGTGTGTTTTCCATAACCTGTCTAGGTGCCACCCGGTTGTTGGCAGGGGCATGCACTCTTCGTGTAGGGGCGCAACGTCTTTCCCTGTTCACCTGCACACCGAGCGGGGCTGCCAACTAAGTGCAACAAATACTATCCCTATCTATACTAACATTGTCTGAAGAGTATGTTTGCAGCACAATCTGAATTGTTAACCGGCAGATAACGTTAATAACCTAACTGAGCCTTATTTTATAAACAGACATGTACAATGATCATGAGATTAAGACACAAGCAAGCCCTTGAAAGTAATACTCCTTCCCCGTTTAGTGTTCGTGCTGCTTTCAAGGACTAGTTCATATAATAGGTAGAGATCCAAGCAGAAACTTGTAAATCGCAGTGATTAAACTTCGGAACTCTCTAGTTTAGTTTACATTGCACATATGCATGGTGTTTGATTTTTAATTCTAACAGATTTATTACAAAAACAAAATATCGTAAAAGATACACTAATGCGTTTTGTGCAGGTGCGTTATATGGTCAGGGGACATTATATAGACGGCTAATCTTCACAATAAGTCAGATAATCAAATAAATTGTATTAATTAACTTTTCAATTAATGAAAATAAATATATGGTTTCAACCATAAATTTGCTGAGCGTCATGAAAAGCCAGTAAATCAGTCAATTTTAGAACGACTTGACGCATGTGGAAAACGCGGGTGCACCAAATTTACAGGTGTCTGCCACCACGGCCTCCACTGCTATGACACCAACAGGATTGCGGCCGGCGACATTATGATACTTTCATGACGTCATCAGGAGTAAATATACCTTTTTTGGACGCGGTATAAACACTTAAGTTGGAGGCGCGTTCCAGGTAGCGTACTACAGGTGAAGTCCTTTCATAATATCAGTGGGCGTACCCTTGGAACAGGTGTCCTCTGAAGCTGGGATTTACACTGCTTGATGCATCATACAAAAGACAGTCTGCATACGGATTCGAACACGAGTCACAGAGAGATCCTTGTTTCGAAAGTTTGAGGAGAAAACTTGGCACTCGGCATTCGAACCACGGATATTGAGGTGACTCGTGTTTGCAGACTGTCTTTTGTATGATGTATGAGCAATGCGACCCCGGCTTTAGTGAAGAGTATAGTTTCAGGTGACATTGCGTTCGTGCTGAGTTGGAGGATAAATCTAAGCGCAACATAAAAAAGTAGCTTGCTTTCCGCCATTTCTTTTTTAAGTCTGAATCAGATACACCCGAAAATTTCTATCGATTGACCTACAGCCATTAATAACGTAAGAACAGCATGCAGCATGTGGCTGATCATGATGCTACGTTCTCATAGGCTCCACAATGATAATGAGGTGAACGGACGCTTGTCGTGCACTACCGTATAGAGCTGCAGGAATTATAATCTTCGTTTTATCACGTGAGCAGCTTCACTTTACATAGGGTGCAATAATCGTTACGTCCAGGCCGATGCCGCAAATTGAAGGACTACGACTCGAAATGCCACCTTATAAATTATCCTTAGCCAGATTCCAATCCAAACAGAGATACTCAGAGTCTGACAGACTTATTGCGAAGAAGGTGCCGTGTAACCGAGATTTTGTTTCAGTGTTAAAGATACCCATGCAGTCAACACTGCTCCTTGATCCTGGAGTATCTGAAGTCCTTAGTTGGTTAGGCGCTAAGCCCCCCCCCCCACACACACACACAAATTGATGTGTTTTCAGACCTATGCCACATTCTGCGCCAAAGGTCAAGGTGTATGGGCCTCCTGCGTTGCCCAGGGGCGCTAAACGCAAACACATCGAGGGGCTTTAGGACTTGTTAGGACTTGTTTTGGGTAGTACCTGCATGCCTCCTCTATACTCACAAAGCCCAGTTCGACGACGGAGCGCTGAGTGCCCGGTCGCAGATTTGGAGCGCGAGGATCTGGTAGTACGGAGCTTCAAAGAGTCATTTCTAGGGTAACCTCTACGTCAGCGCACAGCTTTTGTAGCGGCGAGGACCCGAAACACACTTTCGGGTCCTCGCGTCTCGCCGCAGCGGGGCGCCAGTCACGTGGCTCTCCTCTCACCCGTTGTCTGCCGCTCCACCTTTCCCATTTCGGCGGCCGCTTCTTGTGGCGATCTGCCAGGCTTTGTCAATATATAAAAGGCTATGCTACAAAGAAGCAACAAAATTTCGAACGCCGTCGATGCACAGGTCAAAGCTAAGACGCCAAGAACGTGACTCAAGAGACGCCGTTTCAAGCGTTCCAAAGCAGAAATAAAAGAAGCGACGCAATGCCAGATGTTTTCACTTCACCAACTAGAGATAAAGGCGCGATACTCTAGCGGTGGTGGCGTAAATCTGGCACTTTCGATTGCCTTGTGATGTTGAATCTAGCCGATATCGGAAGTCCAAGGGTGTTTTTCCGTTATTCAGCACCACACAGAAAGAAAGAAAAAGCTCAGCCAACGTGCCATAAGTTGTGCGAGGCCCAATCAGGTGAGCTTGTACTACCCAATATGAAGGTGCCGCAGTTTGTTCAGACGTTCAGCGCAGGATACCTATTATTAAACTGTCTGTTGTGTTAAAAGAAGCTGAAAATACGGATGCAATTATTGGCTGCTCTTGTCACTTGAGTAAAGAAAGTGTTTCGTTTAAAGGGTAACTGCAAAGAAAAAAAAGTGTTTTTTTAAACAGCCTAATTGGAACAAGCATGTCACGAAACAAATCTTCCGCGAAAAAACAAATTTTTTCTAGCAATATTTACGCCACAGGACGTAATTTAGTCGGAGTCCCAACCTCTCCGCATTTGAAACTCCCGCTCTTTCGACGCCCGCGGAGTGGCTGGTATACGTCACGCCGTGACGTATAGCAGCAACTCTGTGACGTATAATAGCAACTTTATGGCGCGCGATTCAAAACGGGTGAAATAGCCGCAAACTAAAAATCAGTCCTGAGCAATAAATATTGCTGTAAAAAATTTTGTTTTTGGCGGGAAAATTGTTTTGTGACATGCTTGTCCTAATTAGGCTGTTTAAAAATACACTTTTTTCTTTGCAGTTACCCTTTAAGTTCGACTAAAAAGTCTTTAAGACCGACAAGGTAGGCGATATATATATATATATATATATATATATATATATATATATATATATATATATATATATAGTGTTCATACAGGGTGCGGCCGTAAGGACCAACACATTTGGCATACCTTGCAAAATTCCAATTCTAAATGTACATTTCTGAAATTGGGCATCCGAACGTGGATTCGGAAAAAAGTTTTATGTCTATTTTTTCAGAGCTCAACTAGAAAAAAGTACAATATGTAAAAAAATCTGAAGCCGCGTATTTTTTAAGTATATGCCAGCCTGTTTGTCGTCTGCCTACTGGTTTATGAGCTCTCTCCCGGGTGGCTTGCCGAAATCAAAAATGCTAAGAACCAATAGTGGAGGCTGGCGATCATCAATATAAAAGCGATTAGTACTTTTAACGAAATATTTGAAGAAAAAAAATCTGGGAGCGAGATCACAAACCAGTT
Organism: Ixodes ricinus; assembly: GCA_037355805.1. NCBI lineage: Eukaryota > Metazoa > Arthropoda > Arachnida > Ixodida > Ixodidae > Ixodes > Ixodes ricinus. The sequence goes on from JAZHYW010052819.1 coordinate 13,538, forward strand.
TGCAGACAACCAAAAACCGGTACAGGGCATAGGAAATGCGCGGACGCCATTTTTGTTCTATTTTTAATATTTTATCACCTATAACTTAAACTCTGAAAAAAATGAAAATAAAATTTTCCAAAATTACGTTTGCATGCCCAGTTTTAGGTATCTGTGTTGAAAACCCGAATTGAGCAAGCGATGCCAAATCTGTTGCTCCCTACGGCCGCACCCTGTACATGAACGATTGCAACATTTTGCAACAAATACATTCAGGAACCAATATTGAGGTTGCGAATGGTGTCCTGTACCTTAAGTCAGAGTGCAGTCGACGTTACAGCCAATTAGGTTAATAAATCAACGCCGAAACTGCAACGTCATGGCTCTCCTCATCTTTCTATCGTCGGCCAAACGTAACGAGCGCAGTGAACGCGACGTGACCTCGCGCGCTTAGTATGCTTGTATATCAATTAGCCTTCGACTTCGCTCTGACTTACGGTGGAGAAAAATATAGTAAAGGCCCATTCGTATAAGCGCTTGAAGGGTTTGACGGTGTTTGATTATGTTGCAGAGACTAACGTCGCGATACAACTGCGAGTTAGCACGGAAACGGAGCGGGCAACTCTTGGTTGCCACGGTAGCCCGCAGTCGTATCTCAACGTAAGCCCCCACAGCGTCATAAAGCGTTGTCAAACGCTACTGTGCGAATAAGCCTCTTGGTTCGCGTGTTTTGGTGTGATATATTTATATAAACTCAGAGAAAGTGAGACGCCTTTATATATACTGTCGAAACACGCTTCTCTCTATGCACATAATGTAAACGACCGGATCATTACATAGGCCTGATTCTAGGAATTGTGGCACTCACGCACAAAGGATGGAATATATGCTTCAATCGTATTTCTTTTTAGTTGTGTGTGACCACTGGAATAATTGCCTATGATTTTGAGCATGGGTGGACATGACACAGAAGCATTCTAGAATTCAGAATCCTGACTCAGTCTCTATAAAGGATGCCACAACGGGAGCCTGCAGTACAATAGTTCTCATGAACGAAACTTCGAGCTTTTCTTAGGCCCCGCTAAGACAATAACTCTCCGCGTCGCCACGAGAAAGTAAAATTCCGCTCGCCACCGCGTGAGTATTCCTCGTTTTCTGGCGTCATTGTAATCTGTTCATTTGCGTTCACTTAAGATAGTGACGATATGTTTCAGTCTTTTAGGGAAGGCACCAAATTATTATTCAAACTTTTTATATTTTCTTTTTGTTTACATTTTTCTACCGAGAATCTTATGGAGTAGGAGGCCATGAAAGGGCCGTCGTTTTCTTCAGTGCCATCGATTCTGCCATTCATTCAGGCGGTGCATTAGCTGCGATACGAGAGAGCCGACCGTTGACATTCATCATTGAACTATTTTCTCTCTTTGCATATCAGGTTTGGCCCTTTTAATGCCTACAATTTAATAAAATTCCTCGAATGGAGAGGTCATTAAAATGTCTGAATATATACTTGTATTCGTCGTAAATTTCCACAACACTATTATGTAAAAAAAAAAACTACATAAAAAATTGGCTTTGCGTAAGGTAGGTTTCAACATGCTTGAAGCATATTGAATGAAGCCCCAAGTTCGATTAAAAAGAACACACACACACAATAGAAAAGCGAACAGTACACATCTAGATATCAAACTATAATTATAAATTTATAATTAATCTCAATGGAAATGGGCCCGACGACTCTTAGGCATCAAACGGTCACGCCACGCGTAGTCTGTTAAGGTGGTGGAAACAACAAAACATGGAGTGTTCACACGATGTAACGAGTTAACTATAATTAAGTGACGGTCCTAGTGGTACTGCAATTAGAAGCTGGCCTTGTTGATCACTTACATAATATCTTGTTATATGATGGGTCCACTGTAACCAAACATCCATTCGTCTCCCCGCTAGATGATTTCACAACCCATGGCGAGTATCGAAGTACAGTCTGTTCTTCTTTTTTTATTGACAGTCTGTTCTTCTCAGAATGACATTAGTCAAACACTTGTGCGTGGAAAATATAGTTACCTCACAAGCCTTTCGCTTCTCACCCGTTATGCGCTAATTCGCCAATATGTTTACATCTCTTGGATCTAAATGCCCGTGTGACAGCCGTATTACTTGACTTGTCCTGAGTTTAAAAGTGAAAGAGGGCGGAGCTGGCCACACCAAATAAAACAATAAACAAATATAAAAAAAAACGAGGCGCGTGCGAGGCGCGCAACGAATTATGGGAACGTCTAGTATGCTCGTCACTTGCTCCCGTAGTATCTGCCACGTGACACTGGAGATATAGAGATATAGTAGACACCGTGAGATATAGAACGGTAGTAACAGCAAGTTCGGTTCTGCCTGGAGAGTTACTAATTTATTTACCTCTTTATGCTGAATTAAGATATATTGGAGGTGCTTCTCAGATTAACTTTATGTTCTGTTTCTTTAGACACACAAGTTCCAAACGCAAAGGGCATCGTACCTTCGTTCGACCACCAAATTTCGTAAGAGAGCTATTTCGCGCAGCGCAAGAATAATGTGCAAAACTTTATTATTTTTTTTCTTGATGCGAAAACTAGTATAGATAACTAAGTTCTAGGGCTGAATTTCCGGCGTCACCTTAATAAGGCCAACGTGGAGCTCCGATTGGGCAAGAGTGCGGTGTCAAGGGTCGGCTGAAACTCGCGTTCAGTCAGAGTCGACGAGAGTCCCAGTGGAACGCTGACGCGGCAGTCGTGTCCAACCCCACGTTGGCCGTCTTCAGGCGACGCCGACAATTCAGCCCCACGGCTTCGTATTCTGGGAGACTTTGAGTCACTCGCCTGCCCCAAGCCTTTACCCGCGCACCCGCGTTTCCTCCGTCACCGCCTCCAAGGTCGGCTCATTCGTCCGTTACAGCCGGTTCCACAAAGATAAGTTCCCAGTATTTCTTTGCCGCCACGATAGGCGCTGCGCGTTTCACACAAAAGTCTACTTAGTATAACTAGAACTCATTCACTATAGTTTGCGAGTGGTACCAAAGTTTCTCTTCGTCAAATTAAACGTCACGTTACGGGCAAAGCGGAGTCAAAGTAACCAAACCCGTCCGATTCTCCCACTGGTTTGGGGCCGACGGACCACAACACCGCGAGAAAGGTATAGCAGACAACGACTCTTTTCGGCCCACTTCCCGGAAACCGGGAAACTCTGAAACCCCTCCGTCCGCAGTTCCGTCGCGTGTGTATACCCTTTCCCCGTCCTTGGCCCTCCTTGGGCTAACATATATCGTGTCGACATCCGCAACAAGCCTTTCTTCCCGACCCGGCGCAGCGGGGTACCACGAGGAGCGAACCACAATCTCCGAATCGCCGCAAGAGCTCCCAACGGTTTCTTCGACACCGGCGCGAGGACTCTGAATCCCCGCGTGCTTCGAGCGAGCGCGTTGGCACCGGAAACAACGATTTAGAAGAGCAGGGGTTGCCGCGAGGCAGTCATGGGAATCGCGCGGCTGTTTCCTAACCTTGACTCGCTTACCGAAGAAGACCGCCGACTTCCTATCGTCCGCTGGGCTTCATCGCAAAGTGAAACGGAGTATAGTGGCATAGTAAAGGGGCAGGAAAGGAGGGGGGTGAAACGAACCGTGACAAACCTATACGCGTGCGGGAAGGGAGAGGAGTTTGCCTTGGTCTTCGAGAAGACGCCCGCAACAATGGCCGTTATTGTGATCAGAAACGATCATTCCAGAAAGGAGGGCTCTATATAGAAGAACGCTCGCGTGTGCCTCTGCCTTTGTACGTGTGTGTGTGTGTGTTATTTTTGCCCCCTACTTTGGAGAAGATGGCGGGCTGTAGGGGAGGTTTATGGGTTATCGAGGCAGTTCACTCCTTTTGAAAGGGTTATTCTTCTTTGCGGCGGCCCACCAAAGTGCGTCTACGGAAGCTACGGACACGGTGCAGCGCCTCTGTGCCAAGGTCGGATCGGAAAGAATAAATGTTATATTTTGTGTTATCCAGAGAAAACTTGAAAGAAATTGACAGAAAAGGCTTCCGTCAAGTTTCCGGTTTCGCTACAAAACATGCAAGTTTTGTTTCTGATGTTTATATTTTATCACGCAGCCGAAAAAGAAAAAGAATAGAAACACGTTGGCGTTTAACTTAGTAAACACTTTGGCTGTTTATACTTCGAGTCTTGGAGCATAAACTTTTTCTTTAAATATTTTCGATGGCGTTTTTGTGCACTCTGCATACGGTTGTTGAACAGGAGGACGCTACTACCGTATACATGCCATGGCAACAGACTGGAAATAGAGCTCTTGTTTAATTACCTAAGCTCTAGAAGAGAATGCTTAGAAACATATTTGCACCGCACGCGCTCGGCTTATCAGCGTAAAAGATTTGAAGTGAAAAACACAAAAAATGCTCTGATAAACGCAAGTGCAAAGTGTCGTTTCGTTTGACTTTTTTTTTGCCTTGGAACAGTTACTGCTGCAGACACCAGCACACGAAGCGCGTGTTGCCACATATGCACCATGCTGGGCTACTTGGGTAATTTAGCAAAGGGTTTAGTTCATTATTTCGGGTCATCCGGGATCAAGGAAGTACGACAATACTCAAAGGAGAGTTTTTACCATGCAAGGATAGTGAGGGTCCCGACGATGGTAGCATAGTGGATTAATTGCCGCGGTCTCGCAGGGCCGGATTAAGGTACGGGCTAAGTGGGCTGCAGCCCAGGGCCCCAGGCTGTTGGGGGCCCCGTGCTAACCCCAGGAAATTTGAGAGAAAAAATGCAAGTCGGTTCTAGTTTAAAGCAGCTCAGCTCTGATGTAGGAGCAAGCTACAGGAGACTCTGTGCACTAACTTTCCAGTGCCCCCCCCCCCTTTTTTTTTTAAACCATTCCAATTACTAACAGGCGTTTCAAGGATCGGGCTCTTGAGATGTCCCCTAAAAGCTTTCAAGAGGCAATGACTGCAAGCAACTTCTCGCCTGTGTCTGATCTGCCAGTGCGAGTCAATACTTGTCGTGTCAAGGAGTGATATGATCACTGGACCTTTTCTACGAGCTTCTGAGGTATGACCTATTATTCTTAGCTTTGAGTAATACGTCCAAACGGCAAAAAAATGTTCCTAATTACTGAATTGAGAGAAAACAAGACCACTTCCCAAACTAGTTGAAACATTTTCCCCTTAAAATAGACAGCATGTGGGAGTGTACCTTAAAGAACATATCCTTGATCTTCATCAGAAATGCCTGTGGATGGGCCGAAATGAGAGTGGCTGCGATATTGCAATCGGATTCAGTCTCAATTATTTCTTTTACTATTTGAATGCAGAAGTTCTATAACTGACACGACGAGGTCAGTTATTAGAAGAGAGTGGACATAGTGGTTTAAGTCCTAGGCCCTAGGTACCCTAGGCACCGAGATAATTTTGTCGTCTGTGTTGCTTTACGGTTCAAGTCAGTAATAATTTCAAAAGTGCTAGTTAGACAAGCTCCAATCAATCGGAGCAATTTCTTAAATAAAAACACTATATTCTCGGGTCAGTTTTCGAGTGGCGACTCGCGAGGCACGCCTATAGGGGAAGCGAAATTGTTTTTTCTTTCTTGTAATGGGATTTCTGCGGGCATCCTTTCGCTTACCGTCTAATGCAATGTTCGCCCAAGTAATCATGCCACTCGACATCAAAGGGGTCATCTATGCTATCTCTCTATAGCTCGACATCATGGTGAATCTATGAAAGCCGGCAAAGATACCAAGTGCATAGATGAGGTTGTAGACCTGGTCAAACAAGTTGAACGCGGAGTCATCATTTTCAACTTTCCAACGGTAGTTTACGAGGCCATGGAGCTGCTCAGTGTGCGCGACACTTCTTAACATTTTCCCCAATCGTTCATTGCTTTGCTCTCTTAGTGAGTGATTGACTATTTCCGAACTAGCGTCTAATCCACAATCGGATCTGCTTCATTTCCACAAAGTGAAACCCGAATTTCCTAATCATCGAATCTACCGATACACAGAACTTCTAATATGTATGATAAAATGAACGATATTTGTATCTTATAAGGAGATGAAATGTACATATTGCCGTCATTGTCGTTACCATTACCACCATCGTAATCATATTCAGTATTATCATCATCATTAGGGGCCTCACGAACTACCTTAGCCAAGGGCTCCAAAATTTCTTAATCCGGCCTTTACTGCGGAATATCTATTTTCAAAGTCATTATTATGAACTGTATATGTTGAAGCAACGCAGAGGGCTTGGCCAACGGAGGAAGTTTAACTTATGTATAAAAGCGATTGTGTGTTTTAATCTAAAAGATGTGTTTAGGACGTCGTGTGTGCGTGTCCTCTTCACTCCTTTTCCGGAATTCTGGTAAATTGTGGAAAGAGAGAGAGAGAGGCAGGGGGAGAAAAAAAATCAAGGTCTCCTTTATTTGAAGCAGTTGGCAGTCTCATACCTGGCATCGGCTTCCACAACGTAACTTATGAATTTTTATAATGCACCTTTGGAGAGCGGAGGGAGGCACCGCCTCGGCTGCTCCGAGGCAAAGTGCAGGCCTACAGATCCCCAGACGGCGGGTTCGAATTCCGGCCGAGTTAGCCGCGATCTGACGGAGGCTTATTGCGGGGCCATGTAACCGAGCTTTTGATCGTACGTTAAAAGATCCCCCAGTTTGTTCAAATTATTCCCCAGTCCTCCGCTGGGGCGTGACATATGGCCTCCGTTGGTTTATCACGTAAAACATCAAAATTTTGACTTTGACTTTGAGAGCGGACGGTTCCACCACACACGCATATTCCATAAACAATGGAGATTACCGAAGCAACTTTTTTCAGGGCGGACTTCAAGGATCTAAAGCCTAACGGTGATCAGTGCCAACATCAGGACACCCTCGAAGAGATACTGACCAACATCACCTATAGAATATAACCAAGGCCTGCGAACCTTCCTCCTTTTCGGGTACGTATAGAACGCGCCAATTCATCGATTGATCCAAGTCCAATGTCGTGCGGTCTTCGACGCGTTGTTACGACACGAGGCCCAGTCTATCGCTGACGCATCACTTGTGTCCAGTCTCTGTCTACGCTCGAAACTCATTGGAATAACGTCAACATTGTAGTGGACAGACTTTTCTTATTCTCGAATTCAAGCCTGGCTGCTCTACGTTCGCCAAACCAATCGAAGGGCGTCTGGCAAACCCCAGCGGAGGACTGGGGATGAATTTAGACCCCCTGGAGATATTTTCACGAGATACCGTAAGCTCGGTAACACGGCGCCTTCTCCGCAGTAATACTTCGTCATACTGCGGGCACCACGGCCGGGATTCAAACCGCGCCACCTGCGAAACCGAAGGCCGCCACCTTGCCTCGGAGCCAGCGATGTGGCTCGTTTATTATATTATCGTGGTGGTGTACTGAGGGTGAGTTTCATTATTCTTAAACAGATTGATATATATAGAAAATATCTCATTGCGCAAATCATTAGCTTAATAATTCACTCTTGGAATTGGGGGAGTGACGAAAATTTCTAAAATATTGTCTATGGTTATTTGTAAATTTCGCTAATGCTTATTTGGTCGCAAGAAAGATGCCTTGTTAGGTGGGAAACTTCTGCTCGGTGTTTCTCAGCAATATATCGATGTTACCCGAAAGTCGTACGAAACTTTGGGTGCTAAAGTTGAGGCAACTTTTTACACTAAATAATCGCCTTAAAGGGGTACTCCAGCGTTTTCTTCATAGTCCCCATTTGCCTAAAAATTTGCTGAACACACCAAAAAACATCGCTGAAATAGTAACCCAAATATTTGGCCAAAATAACTTCTTTTCGCTAAGTTATAGAATTTACAATTTTGGTCCTCATCGTGTTTTTCAAAGTGAAAAGCTCTACTGGCAACATTGAAAAAGTGACGTCATGGGAAGGCAGGGGTTCACTCTTTGGGCTGTAGACTTTGTTCCCAACTGATTACAAACAGTTTCATGGTGTCAAATGAATGCTTTGGAAGGTCGCTCCAGCTCCCGGGCAGCAGCACGAAACAAATGCTCGGCATAGTTCATTTTTAGACAGCCCGCTCGAACCGCAAGCCTGCCATCCCGTGACGTCACGGCAATGAAAAGCACGGGTATATTCGAATCTTGGTTTTGGCGTCATTTTCATTTGCCGATTTCACAATAACTATTTTGAATTTCGCGATACTAAATAGCATAACGGAAAGAGTAAAAGATGGCGATTTCGAAAATATAGTAAGGTGGGGTTGCTCAAAATATCGCCGGAGTGCCCCCTTAAGATTGATACTATGACGATACGAGGAAAGTTGATCCACTCACCTTGAAGAAGATGTTGACTCACCCACATTACAAATCTACAGTACCTTTACGATTAAAACGACGCAAAACATGCGCGTTAAGCAATCCGGTCTCTGCGGAACACTCGACGTCGTGAGCAGTGTCGCAACTCAAGGGCGTTACTTGAAGGTTCGTTCACACACTCGCGATTGACTGCGTTTGACCGCGTTAAGACTGTTTGCGTCGAGCTGTTGCTATGACGACCCTTACGACGAGCCAATGAGGAGGCACTGAGCTGCACGACGCAACGGAGCGCAACACAGTGGACGCAACTGTGTGAACGAGCCTTGAGAGTCTCACGGTCTTGGCTGAAGGCTTGCTCAGGAGCTCCCCGAACCCCACCCAGGCCAGTCCCCACACCCTTTCATTTTCCCCTACTATACTAGGCAAAAAAAAAAAAAAAAGAGAAAGAAAGTTTTGCGGGGTTCTCAAAAGAAACCAAATGAGAAAAAAAAAAAATTCGCGCCCCCCCTCTTTCCAAGAAAAATAATAAGAAAGAAATGAAAAAGGCATTGAAGAGAGAGGGACAGACCCCTTTCCTCCAGAGACGTCGACGAAGCCCAAGGGCAACGGATGCAGAGTCCTCACAAGAATATATAAGACAAAAAAAGTGGGAACGAGGCTTTTATGGCTTATACTTCGCTTCACCTGAAGTCAGAGCGGAGCCTGCACTACGAGCCCACGGGGCCAATCAGGCAGCGCCAAAAGCGCGACGTCACGGCGTTCGTCATCGTCCGGTGCGTGTGCTATCGGCTAAACCAATCAAACGCCGTGAGCGCGCCCTGACCTTGTGCTTTGAGGGGAAGTGTCGGTACCTGTATGTCTTCGAGTCTTTGGCGGCAGGAAATGCCGGAAATCTACTTTGGAAGCAATTAAAGACAGTTGTAACGCGTAAAATACTGTAGTGCTCAAGTTACTCCATTCCCTCGTGCTGCGATACTAATGTGTTTGTGGCAGGGCCTGGTACCCTTATACCTTCCACCTTAAATGGCCTCCCGAAATCACATTGGGTTCAAATCTAACTAAGGACCCTTCTGCTCAAACGGCACCGGGAGCATCGCAGCGAAATGCGGCTGGCGTATTCGGCACAAGCCCTGCGTTACCGGTCGGCTTGCACTCGGCACGCCCTCATTGAATACTCAGATATCCAGTCGTGAACAACTTGTACGGTGTCGAAAGTCGTTGAACTGTAACAATGACTGGAACACAGCATGTGCTATGATGAATGTCAACCCGTGCTCATGACTGCGACAAATATTTGCAGCGCGAGCTAGTGAAATAATTACCTGGCAGCTTATTCTGGTGACAAGTTAAGTTCTGCTTAATATGCTCCGGTGTTTTCTGGAAAAGGAAACTTGCGCGTTGAGTTAGTAATGAACGTGTGTCTTATGCTGCATTCCCACTGGCGTTGGAATGGCAACGGCGAAGCAGAATCCAATCGCGGTTCAACCGCCAGTGTGAATGAAATATTAGACTACATAATTAAATATGGCGAATGTCAAGAATTACCTCCGTCCAAAGCAGCACTAACAACCCTGAAGATTTTCAGATTGGCCTGACCATTTGTGTTAACAAATTCGCAAACTACTCCTAAAAAAATTTGAGGTTACAAGCTTTAAAGAGGATTGACGTGCATTTGACCAGAGGCCTTTGAATGCCTTTTTTGTTTTGTTATTCGAACAGTTTGTTAGAACAGACGTGTGCTCCTTGAAAATCAACCAGCCAGCTCATCCAGCTGCTTGCGTGTATAGGTCGAAAAAATCTTCCAACAAACAGCGACCGAAGCTCGGTTGGCCATGCGTACTTCACGCTCCCTCTAATGGCCGCCATTAGGAATACAGAGCCGTTTCCCAGCTGCAAAACCTTTCGGGCCCCCAAAAAATGAGCCCGATCGCAACACTCGGCCGCACGCCAGACACTGTGCGTGCCGGGCCGTGTAAACGTCGTTCAGCGGGATATATACGCGATTCGGGCGAAAGAAGCGTTATCCATACGCGCGTGTCCGTTCCAGCGGCCAGACAATGCCTGATTTGCATATCTTCCTCGTTTCGCGCTCTCTCCAGCCGCAGACTCCGTTCCCCCGTAAGCTGACAGTGAACGCGGGAGCTATATAGGCGCTCGCAGGACCAGTCGTATTCTTTCGCCACGTGATCACGCTTACACCCGTAACCACGCGCAGAGAGTGAGGTCACGTGATGAAAGGGTGGCGGTTGATTGGTCCGACAAGCATGTGGCTTCCACCGCACTTTCAGCTAAAGGGTGAACGGAGTATAGACCCGCTTTGTCTTGCTCCGCTCAAAGCGGGAGCTGCCGCGTTCGGTGGGAGCGCCCATCTGACGTGTCTGTCCTTTGTCCAGGAGAGCTTCAGAAACAAAATTCACGAAGGGAGTGGATGGAGATAGGACGGGTCGGCAAAGAGGGCTGTTGTCGGAGAGGATATGTGTCGGGACTATCATGTGTCGTAGTGACTCGTGACATAATATGTTGGGATCCTATACTCCGTTTCACATTAGAGAGTTTCTGTCGTTCGAGCATAACTCTCTAATGAGTGCAATGAGCGCGTTTGGGGGATAAGCAGACACACGAGGGGCGCAAGGAGCGGACGAACCTGCACCACGAATTGGCTGTGAGGTGGTAACTGTAGTGATCGGAGCTGGTCCGGTTCAGTCTGGTTCAAAAACTTAAGTGTCGGCTTAATCTGCAAACAAAAGATGGGCTTGAATTTAAAAAAAAGTCTGAAAACTAACTAATTACCGTGTGATAATTGTAGTCTGTTTCTTGGATTTACTTGTTCTACGGAATAAAAAATGAATAGTTCAAAAATCGCGCAAATAAAAGAGTGACTTAAGAGTGAGGCATTCCAGTAAAATAAATTTATTGGCATCTTATTAAGATGGCGCCTCAAAGAGTTTTCGCCAGATTGAGGGCATTCCTGCCAGAATTTAAACCCATCAACCGGAAATCTGTGCACAGCTCGGCACTTTCCGTCCTAATCAATCATGCGGCTGCTTGTAAAACAATATTATTTAATTATGCATTTCCCATTATCACACTAAGCGCGTATATAAACTAGTAGAAATAAAATTTTAAAGAATTCATATCATAAGGTACACAGTGTAACAAGTCTGAAAATTAACAAAGAAAAGCGTAGAAAAGAGAATTTGAATTTCATGGCGAAGTTGAAGCAAATATCAGTAGTTTGACGTAGAACAAACAAGGAAAAAGAAAAAAGAGACATCAAATTATAAACCGACAACGCTGTTTACAAACAAGTCAGCGTTTGCCCGTATAAAAGATGTGCACAGTGCGCGAGCGCAGGAACCAGATTCGCCTAAGGTGAAGCGTCTGCGCCTGCGCAGTGCCGACAACACCCCCGTGCAGCGGCGTACACATTTGCAAGTACGACCTCAGGGAGCCGCCATCTTGCTCGCTTGGGGTGTGCTTGGGCACGTCATAATTCGATTCAGCCGCCTTTGCAAACGTTCGTAAAATACGTCATAGAAACAAGAACGGCCCTAGAGTTACGAGTAAACGCAAAGATTTCGATGATGAGCGATGAAAGAGCCTGAACTTTTGAAAATGCTGGTCGCGTTTTCTCTTTCCACGCAGACAAGCAAGAATGAATCGCGAAGCTAAAATCTTATTTACTGAGTGTGGTCGATTGGCAAGCCATTATCAAGCCAGATCTATAGCTTTGAGCAGTTTGGAAAAGAAAAATGAGGCAGAGATAGCGTCGTTTTATGTATAGAGTTTGTTCTTCCTATAGCGATTGGTGCGCAGATACAAGAGCGCACCCATCGACCGATGCCTTTGCCGTCTCCCTGTGGGACTAATTGGAGCAGTGAGTTCGGGGCTTATCCTTTGAAAAGTGAAGCAAGTCTGTTTGTTTTGCGAAGTTCGCTGAGTCTGCAAATGCAAGTTCTGAAAAGATACAGTACTTCTCAGAATCACTTAAGTTAAATGCGATGCATGCTAATTACATTATCTGTATACCTTTTGCGAAAGAAATATTGCATTTCGATTTAAGTTTCTTCCGTAATGGTGTTCAGGGGCTGCACGCTGCTGATTTTATATTCTTTATGTTGCCGTTGTCGTGTCTTACATTGTGCGCTTGTTTAGAAGGCGGGACGTTAGCCAACCGCTGTGGGCATCTAGTGTCTCCGTTGCAGATGAGACACTTACCCCTTTTACAGTACCAATGCTAGCCTACAGTCTCTATCATACATCTAGTGATACACGACCGCACGATGTCCATCCAGATCGAAAAAAACTTAGTGCCCTTCCACTCTGTGAAAAAGAATCCGCCAGCTAAATTGGGATGACTATATTGACAACTCACGGTACTCGAGGTCCTGACGGGCGCATCGCATACGCTTGGCGTTGGCGGCCCGCTCCTCGTCGGTAGTTTTCCCTCGACGACGTCGATCACGCTCACGCTTCTGCAACCGCCGACGCTCTAGACGGGCACGCTGTTGTTCTTCGTTGGTCAGAGAGCAGCTACTCGATGGTCCCAACCCGTCGGCAGCTGCGCGTTCGGCGGCTGGGGCTTCTCGTCGCTTTCACGCCCATTCTCGCTTTTGCTCTCGTTGTCGCTCTTTGAGGGAACGTTCTTCTACCTCAGAGCGAACTACGCGCGTCCTGCCCATAGCAAGTCCAAAATGCAACTGCTGATAACGTCGCTAGGGCGATGGCTACGTCAGAAAAGAACGAGGCACTACGATTGGTGGGTAGATTATGACGCCGCGAATTCTCGATCAACACGCACTGTCCGCGCACGCAAAAATGTTCAGAACTAAGCCAGAGGCAGCTTCGCTGTAAAAAAAGTTGCAGGACTGGGGGTTCAACCCAGGGTCCCTGGATTCTGCAGAGCGAGCTTCCGTTCTACGTGGTCCGAGCTGCGGTGTATTAACACACTCGGCCATCAACCCATCATTCGAACCAGTGCTCGGCGTTCTGACGTCTCTCTCTCTCCCTCAGTTTCTCGGCGCATGTTCTGTCACGTGCGTAAACTCATTCAATAGCTCTGTTTCCAACCCATGGATTCATATTTGGCTTTCCTCAGCCAATGGAGAAAAATGGGCCTTTTGGCTTGACCCACTGTGGTGTCTTCACTTATCTTTGTCCGGGGCTTTCAGTTCCATGGCTGTGTCCGCAGACAGTTTTCTAGACATTTTAATTTGCTTGTTGTTTCTTTTGATTCTTACGGACATTTGCCAAGGTTCTTGTTGATGTGTTTGTGGCGACTTGGAAACATGTTCATATTATGGTAATCAATATAACCTATCGATTCATGTTCTCGACGTGACGTCGCTGCATGCGGCGGGCGGCTTTCTGGAGAATAATTCGGTATACGCGTCTTTGCCGCGCGCTCATGCAGTTGCGTGTGAGCGGTTTTCTGACTTATCCCGTCTGCACTCGTATTCCTGTGAACAGTGAGTTAAACAATACTGAGTTCAACAACATCCACACAGCAGCCCCTTCGTCACGTCTCGCGCGGCGCCTGGAACTATTCCTTGTTCGTCTCCAATTTCCCAGTTTTGGTTGCTTCACTGAGGGTGCCACTTTACTTCTCGAAAGAGCTTGAGCTGGTCAGACTATCACGGCATCAGTCACTTTAAGGGTAACGATGCTATTTTATGAGCCACTTTAGCTAGGACCCACGCCTGCAGGCCGTGGGTCCTAGGCTAAGAGCGACACAGCTCGCATAAACATCCGAGCCCATCTTTGAGGTTCATACACCAATTCCGCACGCTGAAGGCAGTCTCAATCTTCATTTCCATTCCATTCCGGGATAGCGGAAGTGCGGAATGATTCAAAAAGGATTCCGGAGTTATTCAGACTCCGGAATGGCGACTCCGCAACAATAATTTATCCAGAAGAAAAGATTAAAAAAAAACGAATTTGTGTAAAAAATTTAGGAGCCGCGTGACTGATGTATAAGTTCGCGTTTTCAGATATTATAAAAAATGGCTGGACTAGCCTGGCTTCTTTAGTGGGCAAAAGTACCACGTACCTTTGTTTTAGCCCACGAACGTTCATGATCGCCGAGAGTAATCAACATCACGTTACAACACGACTTTAATATTTCAGCGAATATTAATTCATCCTTAATATTTTATGGAAGATGCTGCAGTCAGAAGACCATTGCTCATAACCACTAAGGGCTGAAAGCTGAAGAAAAAAAAACACATGAAACCAAATGCTAGCATTTTAAGTCCTTTGTTACTCCTCCTATAATATTTTTTCTTTCGCTAGAATGTACTAAGTACATAAGTCTTGAATATCCATGCGTTTCCTGGGTCGTCATTTGTTCCCAAACACTTGAACAGGAACCGGTATTACATGTTTCTTGCTCCTCCGCAGTACTTGCTGCCGACACCCACCTGCAAAGAGAGAGAAAGCAAAAGTGTGAACTTAAATACTTCGATGATAAATTCCTGCGTAATTATTTTCTTTTTTACTTTTTATTTATGCACAGTAATCTTTAGCATATTGTTTGGGCATCTGGAGCAACAGTAAGAACCGTTTCCTTTAAAATTGAAGGCTGTTCTATACCCAACGTTTTCTTTCAAGTGTTTGGCCACACGTTGTTCTTCTAACAAGAATTACAATTGAAGCGCACCGAATCGTTACCACGCAATAACTTCGAAGACTATTGTAGTACGTATAAATTGCCATTTTACACGCTCTGAAATATTCGTCGTGTTTTTATTATACTGTGACTTTCACTCAAGGACGTTCTTTCACATTTATATTGTTTTAGACGATGAACGTTGAATTAACCTACATTCCCCATCATGCGGGCGAAGAATACACGGAATAATAATTTAACACTTCAATGTATACTTTATGTTGAGTAAAATATTTCGATCAGTATAAACACCTTGAATAATTACATCCGGAATAATAAAGAAAAGGGTGACTCACAGCACTAACATGTATCTATATTATTATACGGCCATAGGGTATGGTGGGTTAGTAAAGTAACACACCATGCCGTCCTTTTGATGTCAGTGACAAAAGGTAAAATACGTTCGGAGTTTCAAACTACCCCGCGTGCTGTTAAAGCAAATAAGTATATCCCTAAGGCTATTAAGTAAAAAGGATTACGACTACTTTGAATTTTCCAGAAGTCTGAAGGGAAATTGTTTTATCAAACACATAAGCTTGTTAGGAAAGCGCGCGAGTTCGCGCAGCGCCAACTTTTCTTTTTCTCCGAAGTCCAGACCAGCTTCATTTACATTAATTGTTTGTTTTTTCATAGCTTTCAGACGCTTGTGGTTCTTCGAAGAACTAATTTATTTTCGATTATTTTGATCCAGATTACCGCTGCCACACGCATTTAACAAAGCTTCAATATTTTTTTCATGTTATTTATTATTTGTTTAGCTGGAGGGTATCTATTTTGTCATATTAATGCTTCTAGCATTCATAACATGCATTGGTCATGTTTCGTCATAAAAAAATGGTAAAAACCTCTGAGAGTAAAAAGTAGGTGGGTCGGCCAATCGGCTTTCATACAGACTAATATTATGACAATGGTTGATCAGTATAATAATCATTTGATATATAGATAAATACTTGGTGGCCAATTGTTCAAAGAGGCAAAGCGACCGAATTCTTACAGAGTAATTGATTCGCTTAATATGAGATAAGAAAAAAAAATTACATTTACAATTTTCTCTAATGCGAAATTAGAGCTCAGCTCTTAGGAGGAGGAGGGGAGGGTTCGGAGAGGAGGGAATTCCTCTCCTCCACTCCGTACCCTCCCCTCATCCTCTCCTCCTCGCCCCACATTTAGCGGGAAATTTAGCGAAAATTTTCCTGCTAAATTTAGCGGGAAATTTAGCGAAACTTCTCCGCTAAATTTAGCGGGTTAAGTTTCCCCGTTAAAGTTAGCGGGTTTCACTGTGACGTCCCATAACGAAACGCGCGCAATTACGCCGACGCCGACGCCGACGCCGATATTACTCAACCCGGGAAGGGTCGCCAAAGAACTGCGCTCTAAAAACACAAAAAGTAGAAGTAGTGTATATGTTTTCTTTTTGTTGTTTTGGCGATGATAATGAGTAATTTATTAGCAATACTCCGTAGGTACGAATACCAGAAACAATGATCTTCGTCTCATGTGTGTAGTCGAAGTGCGCGATCTCTACAAACGACACCAGAGAATTGTCGCAGGCTTATATTATAGTTCAGGAGATAGTACAGGTGGTGATGAGAACCAACACTGCAGTCACTGACATCACAAGAAACGCAAGGTGTGGCTTGCTAGTTTTCACGCTTCTTGCTTCGTGATTGGTCTTCGACGTTCTAATGCCGCAGTCTCATTGGATAGAGAACGATAATGATATGCTTGGAATCGTCACCCCCTGCGTTTCTGAGTCTGTCAGTGATTACAGTACGTACTCGAAGACTGAAACAAAATGTAATGATTTGCGATAGGATATATATATAATAAAGAACAAATCGGTTGAACCGATTCTCACGTTCAAGTCCCTATTCACGAGAGTGCCGCCATCTGTCGGCTACTTTGGCAACCGAAAAAGCGGGAAAGTTTGAATCGCATATCCTGCTGTCCGCTCCTCCTCGTTACCACAAAAATAAACAAAAAAACAACACGTTTCAGTTATCTTTTTTCTTTCTATTTAGGTGATAGATACGTAATATATATCCAGAAGTATCCAACTTTGTCAGTTTACACTCGAAGTAAGTTTGTTTCAATATAAAGGCAAACGATTCGAAGTTTTGATGTATCTCACGAATTGAAAACATCGGTTTCTTGGCAAATCTGCGTTGTAATTCTTCGGAAAGATACCATCATGGACAGGAGGTACGTCCTCAGAGCTCCAGCATATGGGACTATCATAGGTTCAAAAGCGGCCCTTTTGGTCGGGCGTGCGTCGATTCCTTGGGAAATAAAGCAAAGCAAACATGCAACGTCGTGTGCTGTGGTCACTGAGGCATTTACAAATTAATAAATGTCATAATAGTTACATAATAAAAATAGCAGTTGGCCAGGCTGTCCGTCACTTTCGCTGTTTTGATAGAATTCGACAAAAGAAACCTCTAGTAATATGATGTTCGACTTCGACGGAAATGGGTCCATACAGTAAAAACGCTTTTTTAGTGTCATTTTTATGACTTGGTACAGGTAAATTGCCCAATTTATATCAAGAACAGTACGTCATACAATGAGTTCGCATTTTTTATTCCACGACTTGCACTCTAAAAGAAGTCTCGTGCGTATACTTTCCCGCACAACACTCGGAGAGCCAATCACCGCAACTTATGGAGGCAGATCAGCGAATGACGATGCCGAAACATATGTTTAGACCAAAAAACGCAGTCTGAGTTGTGACAATTAAGCAATGCAAAACGTCACGCTTGCATTGCTTAAAGGGATTGTCGGTCGAATTTTGTATTCGAGAAAACAATTGAATATCATTGTTATTGCCTCGAGACGCATCGTACGTGCAATATCTGAATTTTATATGGCCGTCTGGATGAGTAATTGAATTTATACTGCTCCACTCGCACTCTAGCGTAAACGCTGCTTTCGGTGGCAACATTGGAGCTCTGACGTCACACAACACAAAGCGAGCATTTCTGTCTCGTCGTTTACCTGGTTTACCCGCGAGTGAACGCCTCAGCGTGCTTCCTTTTTGTTGTTGTGCTTGGCTTATTTCGTGCTCGGGTGAGATTTTTGTTGCGCGGTATGGTGCCACAACCACCGGGCAGCAGATGCGAGCCAAGACATGACGTTCCTCACTTTTCCGCGAGACGTGCAGTGACGAGCAAAATGGACCGTCGCTGTGCGTAGGGACTGGGTTTTCGTCAAGATCGAGATCCCGCTTATGCAGCAATCATCTCACAGAGGAGAGCTACAAGCTGAACTCTAAGCGGACAGAAGGCTCGTAAGCTGAAGTGTGATGCTGTGCCAACGATATTAAACTACGTCCATCCACTCCTTGCCCGAATCGGATCAATCAATTTGATTATGCAGCGAAACCAAAACCCACAGCTAGACCACATGGAAACGATACCAGAAGTTGTATTTAGCACGCGTGCAGCCAAATTGTGTTTCACCCGCACGTGAAAATAGAGCGAGGCTACGATTCACCAAGCTCGTCCGAGTCAAGTGACGACATGCCTTTGAACGATTCGCCGTTTGCCTTCCACCCGCGGACATCGCCTCCGAGTGAACGACCCGCAGCCTCATCACCGATCCAGTGGATCCGCCGAAATGTGTACCCAAATGCCGCTTCGTGTACCTAGTTGCCGCTTCAGAGGCGAAATCTGCATCCTTTACTTTGCAAGCGCACTTAGTTCGATCGGTGGCCGTCGCAGTTGTGTTTGCGCGAAACGGCATACGTTTGCTCGAAGCTTATGGCTGTTTTCGAGTAATATCCTGCTAAAGGCGTGACTTTTTTGCACACGCTTAGGAACTGCATTAAAAGAACCGTATTTCAGTTGGGTACAGCCTAGCAGACTATATAATTCGAAGCAAAATACAAGACATCCGTCGACCAACGCTTGTTATCCCCGACCATCCGACAAACCTTTGCGTTTTGTGACGTCACGCAGCAGCTACGGATGTCAGCCATTGACACTGGCGAAATTCGGGGTGCAGTTTCGTACATACGCTCATGAAAGGTTTACTTAGTAACGGCAGATCATATATCAAAATAAAAATGACGTTCGTCTACATGAAGGCTCCCTTGACGTAACGAGCGCAAAAACTTAAGTACTTCCGGTTTCGACCAGACAATCCCTTTAATGTCGCAACTCAGACGGCGTTTTTCGGTCTAAACATACGTTTCGGCATCGTCATTCGCTAAGCTGCCTCCGTAAGTTGAACTCACTGGCTCTCTGGGTGTTGTGCGGGAAAGTAGACGCACAAACTGTTTTTAGTGTGTGCGGTCAGGAAACTCCGTATTGAGACCGTGATGTGTGCCACTGCGTTATACTGTTTGTCCTTAGTCTCGGATTTCCGTTCAGAGCGGTAAAAGTTACCCATGAAAAGTAATTACATTATAGTTACAGTTACAAGACTCGAAATGTATTTAAGTTGCAGTTACAGTTACAGGCTTACAATTCTAACTCGTTAAAAGTACTTACTAAATAATGTAACTAATGTAAATTGCGGTCCCTTGTAATATGTTGCATGGAAAATGGCTATAAGTGCTCTGATTAACGATTTCATCTATAGTAACTTTAGTTTCAGACGGACGGTTGGAGGAATCGTACCTTTGTATCGGGTTGCTGTTTGCGCCACCTAGCCTAGCCCATATTCTGATTCCGCACACCGTTGCCAGGCTAAATGAAATTTTTTCGTGAACAACAGCTCTTCCACGCGATGAGAGCATCAACAATTGTTTTTAAAGCGACTGTAACTAAACTAAGTTACAAGCTACACGAAAACGTAACTAAGCTACAGTTGCAGTTACTAACATGTTATTGCAGTTTTAGAAATTAGTCATAAAAATAGGACCTAATTACAATAACCTAATACTGGCTATTAGTTGCTTTACAGCTCTGTTTCTCGTTTATTATGTGATTTAGATGCGTCTCGAGCCATCAGGTGTCCGCGGCTTTCTGGTCCGTGCAGCGTTCCTTAGAGCTGAACAAAATAAAGGTATAAATCATGTTCTAAAAAACAATGTTTCCAAGCATGCGAGGATAAGTTAAGTCACTAAAATGTAAGAAAAACATCTTTCACAACTTGAAGGTGAACATTTTGGCAGACATCTGCCTGGTTGGGTTAAACGTTATCAATAAAGGGCAAACGCCAACCAATCCCTAAAAGATCGTAGGGTAAGCTGCTTCTCTTTTAAATAGCCCCCTGAAGAAGGTGCCGAGCCGGCACCGAAACGTTGGGACCCTACGATCTTTTAGGGATTGGTTGGCGTTTGCCCTTTATTTATAATCTTTCACAACCCACAAACTCCAGACAGTTTTCTCAGATATCCAACAGGCTTTGACCTCGGCACTCTCTTGGCGAAACTGCCTTCCCTATGACGATTGGTAGAAACTTGGGCGAGTTGGGTATGCATCTTAAGAAAACTAAAAACAGGACAAACAAGACGAAGGACCAGAGAAGACGGAGCACGTGTGTCGGCCTTACTGTCCCAGAAGTAAGAGGGGTATTGTTAAGGACTGGGCGACGGACAGGCTGGAGACCGGGTTTCAACTGTAAGAATGACGATGTTCAATGAGACATGATTAGATGATGGTAGCGTTAGTCAGTTTCATTCTGTCTCCGCCACGCGAGTCCGCGGGCCCCCTTATATGGCTGCGGTGACGTGACGATATTGCGTCACCGGCGGGATCCTGGTGTGATTGGTGGTGGCTGTTGGCTTCGATGAAGATGAGGGCCTCTGTTTTTGGCCCGGAGGTTTATGACGTCGCAGCGGCAGCTTCTCACGATGTTAGTAAAAGAGAAAGACGAAGACCCTTTGACGTTGGTTACTTCGGCCGATGTTCAAAAGCCTTGGTTCCGGTTCTTCGAGAAGGTGTCAGTCGACCGACGCTGTTGCGGATCGTCGCTTTGAGTGTGCCGTAGTTGGATCACGGCTTCGCCGGGGTAAGGAACGTAGGATAACAGTTGCCGATTGATTCTCTCGAAAGTATAATAAAGAGAGGTATAGATGTAACCCGCCTATGAACGACTTAAGACCACATAAGATGATGTCCTATTTTTTCTTTTTCCCAGCCAGTTGAACTAATTTTTTTTTTTTTTTTTGGGGGGGGGGGGGGGTTAGCAGAAACTCTTATAGAAAAACTTAACAAAACAAAGAAATTTGTAAGGTAGAAGCCTACCGTAAGTCCTGAGCTATTACCGTATATACACAAGGTGACACATAGGCTCAAGAGAGTGGCAAAGAGAGTGGCATATCGCTGTGGTTCCGTCAGCACCTTCAAAATTGGGTCGTTTGTGTGCGCGACTTGATAGCAGAAAACGCAAGGTTCACGCCTGCACAACACAAAAACACCGAAAGAAGTTAGTACAACGCGGGGAGGGTGTCGTGTATAAGATACCCCTTTCAGGTGAAGGAGTGTATATCGGCCAAACCGGAAGGTGCGTGAACAAAGGCTGAGGGAACGCGGGCTGTCAGTTGGATCATCGCCCTCGGGCAATCTCCCTATTCATTGTAACAGATGTGGGTGTGTGCCTATAGGCTAAAAGATACAACCATTCTGGGGAGATGTGACCAGCAAGTCACAAGGGAGATTCCAGAGGCACACTTCACCTCGCAGTGCGAGAATGACAAATGTGTTGGTGTGGCATTGATGGCTTTCTATGACAAGGAACTTACGTTCTTAGGTGCTTTTGACGGAGAAGCATAGCCATGACTCGGTAAAATGGATATTGTAATTTTTCTCACTTCGATATGGGTGATTTCCTAATAAGATCAGTTGAAAGTCAGCGCTCTGTCCGTGTCCCTCTCTGGTTCTTCGTCTTGTCTGGTCCTTCGTTTTGCTTTCGCCGTTTTTAGGCAGCCGAAGCTACGAGCGGGTGGAACCAGTCAGTCTCAAAAAGGCAAAGTCATCATGTTTGTCAATTTTCTGTGTACGTGTTCTGTCATCGCTAAACCAATGATGTACAGGATAGGCCCAGTGACTTGCGTTTTTAGTATGTGTTTTCATGATTGTATATGTGTTTGTGCCTTTGCCTGCGCTCGGCCATAAGGTACAAACGATGGTGCCTGGAACGCGCTGCCTGGCCGTCTCCAGCTGGTGTGTTTACCGCTTCCAAAAATGTGGTCCCTCGATTTACGCCTGCTGACACCATAGAAGCGTCATGCTGACGTCGGCCGTGATCTTGGAGGTTTCCCAGCAGCGGTGGTGTGATGTGACATATGCCTGTTCTGCTACAGGTCGCTCTCCAGTGTGGCAGTCCACGGAAGCTTCCGCAGCCAGAAGCTGGGACACCTGACGACAACGACACTCGCGTTCGCTCGTGCTTTTCTCCAGCATTTCTTCTACAACCAGCCGGCAGGATCGCAAAATTCAACATCATAACACTTCGGCTTGTGTGACGTCATTTGTTGCCACTTCGGGACCACTTCCGATATGTGGGCGGGACAGGACGCTAAACCTGACTTGGGAAGTAATCCGTTACAAGTAACGGATTACTTGTAATCCGTTACTTTATCAAGTAATTTTGTAATTGCCACGTTACTTTTTTCGGAAGTAATTTGTAATGTAATTTCGTTACAAAATATTGGTAACGGATTACTTTAATTACTCGTTAATTTTTTAAAAATATGAGCATAATACAATAACTGGAGCAATACGAGCAGAACATTCAGCAGCCTAAAGAGAGCAAGTTCAACAAAATACAAAACATCAGGAAGAAGAGAGTAGCCAAAACGAAAACAGGATCTTTTGTATGACTGGTCACTAGAACCACTCGAAAAACGGGCGAGGCATGTACAAAAATACGAAAGACAAATATCAAGTAAGACAACGCCGAGTAGGCTCTCCGTCGCCTTTCATCGTGGTTTTCTTCTTCTCTCGGGCAGGAGAAAGCTCTTCGTGTTTATTTGTTTTTGTCTTTTACACCGTTTCACCCTTTCCAATTTCTTCGACGTCTCCTGCCACCTGCACAGACATCAAACGCGGGCCCGTACCCCCTCGATTCGTGGGTTCACCACTCGCGTAACAGACAATGTAGCTTCGCGCCAGGGGATCGAATTTTCTTTGTCTTTGATGTGCGCAACTGTATTCTAGCACGTTCTTGAGGCACGGCTGAAAAGCGCCCGGCGCGAGGCTAAGAGCATCGTCTTCGAGGGTACGGACGGATAGCTCTTTTGGTTCACTTGTCCGGGCATGATGTTCGATTCCACTCCTCACTTTACAGTCAACTGTCAACGTAAAGGGGCGGTGGGTTAGGCCATCTAAGCAGTGCTGACAGAGAGAGAGAGAGAACGCGTAAAAGTGGTGTGATCCTCCATTGTTTTGTGAGACCGATGGCCACCGCTTCTCTCGCTCTATGCCCTCCCCTCCCCTGGCCTCCATGAATGTTGGTATGAAAGTGAGAACCCATGAACGATCGATAATCCGTAACCGCCACTTTTTCTCTGACTGGTCGAGTTTTCGGTCGTGGAGTGTCCGTCGTCTCCATGGCCATCTCCTAATGAGGTGTTCAAAATTCAGGGCATTAAGGAGAACGGAAACCTAGAGCTTCAGTGCATACTTTGCTTGCCAAAAAAACACATATTGTCATCAGCAAGAACAACAAACTCTAATCTACGGAAACGCAGGTAAGCTGGGACACCTGCATTCTGCATTGGCTATACATTGTAACGTTAGAACCAAGTTTTTTGTTTCTTGTGAATAACAGGCAAAACACCCGGGTCAAAAGGGAGCTTTCGTATAGATCGCTTCTTTAGCTCCGAATCTCGTAGCGGAGGTAGACGCTGCTACTAAGTATGCGCACCGCTAGCTTTGTCTGCACAATTCCAGGGATCACTTCCGGAGGCCGTAAGCTAGCAGGATGGCGTGTGTGGTTGCAGCTTTCGGTGCCTTGTCAGCTTACAGGTGAACGGAGCGCACCTACACTCTTTCTCTTAAATACAATGTATTATTTTTACAAGGACTGCCAGAATACGGGCGTATGAGAAATAGAAAGTAGTGTTGGGGAACATTTTTGAAAAATATCAAAATTGTTTCTATTGTTTTCTGGATAAGTGTACGAAAAAAGGTAACATGAAAGTAATTTGTAACGTAACGAGTAAAGTAATCCGCTACTTTTCACCGAAACTAATTTTTAACGGTTATCCATTACATTTGAGGATCAGTAATTTGTAATTGTAATCCATCACATTTTTCAAGTAACGAGCACTAGTCTGCGCTAAACACGCAGTCAGGGACGCACTCTATGCACCACAGTGAAGCTAAGTATGCGCGGAGCGCAAGTTCATCTGCTTCTTTTGCAGGGGTTGTGGTGATATCAGGACGCCGAGCTCTGATTGGCTCTGATTGAAGGACAGTGGGTAGACCCCAAACCAAGCTGCCTCGAGGTCGACCCGCTATCCTTCAATCAGAGCCAATCAGAGCTCGGCTTCCTGACATCACCACAACCCCTGCAAAACAAACAGACGAACTTGCGCTCCGCCGCTCTTCCTGATGATCCACCCACCTCGGTGGCTCCGAGACAAAGCGCCGGCTTGCGGATCCTGATGCTCCGCTTCGCCTTATATGATGGACCTCAGCGAACGCCTAGAGCCATCGGAGGCATTCCAGTGCCGCGTGACTGTCATCGGGTAACCTTTCGGTGTTCCGCAGCACGCTCACGGCGCAAAGTCACGTGATACGCTCAAGGCGCTGGGCTGGACTTTCATTAGGATGGCTCGAAGGGATCGATGCGGTCAAACGTAAGGTAAACGGAGTATGGGCACCGGACATTTCGTCGAACGCCGTTTTATCGAATAAATGGACATTTCATCGAACGCCTATTCACTTGACGCCGTTTCATCGAATTTCACCACCGAAGTTTCGGAGCATTATGGTGCTTTTTCGATGCTTTACTACGTTTCTGAGTTAAGGTGTTTTTGTTGTTTTTTTTCACGCTGTGGTCAAATTACCAGAAAACACATTACTACCCTGGTCACTATTTCACCCAAAGTTCTGTTTTTGAATGATAGCATGATAAGAAAACTTAAGTGGGTATGCGACTTACTGTTCTTAGTTAAGAGACTTTGTCCCCTATTTGCGCACGCATGAAAGGTACATCCGGAAAGCAAAAAAAAAATATTCTTTGCTGCGGCTTTTTTTATTTTGTATTAATCTATTCACTTGCGCTTTCATTATATCCTAGTAGAATAGCTTGGTTTGTAATAGCGAATTCCACTGGTCTTTTTGGAGCGCTCCGGGATCGACTTTTCTGGAGCACGCCTATTTCACTGGGCGATCAGGATCGAGACAGACGTGTTTCACTATCGTCGATCAGCTCCTACTCCAAAACCTGATCCGGATCCGAGAAAAGTCGCTCCGCCGATTTCGGCGGATTCGACCGGAAGGCCGCCTGACCAGCCCTCGGCGCGCACACGTGACTTCCTTGCTCGCCGGGCATCTCGCCGTTCTCGCATCTCGCCTCGGAAAAATTCTTAATTGCCTCTCGCGAAGTGCCGCCCGGTTTACTGCTGGCGCTGCTTAATGAAAGTTCGTCGTCAAGTCGCTCGAGCAGCTGCTCCTGCAGCAGCGACTCGAGTAGCAGCGACGACAAGGATTTCTTGTATGCCCCACATGAATTAGACTGCCTTTTCGGACCTCTGCAGAAGAGGCCAAAAATTGAGAAGTACTTGGATCACCGTTCACGAGTATTCTGATGAAGAGGCAAGTGAGCTACGCTGATGCATTTCGCTTATCGACAGGCATATTTCATATCATGATTAACTTCGCTCGTGCGTTGAACACGTGCTGTTGGCGCCGCGATTGTGAAAACATGTGCTTCGAGATCCGGGACCGCGGGAAGAGAATTCACGGGAAGGTGAATGACGGGAAGGCATACGCCGATGCCGAAAGAGTGGTCATGTTCTACTGCGGATCCGGAGGCGGAGCGACTCCGCTCAGATCGCGTGCTCCATCTCGGATCTGGTCTATTGATCCTGGCGTGCTCCAAAAACGACCAGTGGAATTCGCCATAAGAACGTAGGTTGAAAATCTGGCAGCTCCACGGCTCTGCCGATTACGAAAAATAAACGAAGATGGGAGACACCTCTTTTTTCTTGTTTTTTCTTCTGTTTTATGCGACATGTAGACAAGCCATTGCTTCAAGGACGGCTTCGTGCTTGAAACGAATACCTCTCTTCAAGGACAAGGATACACCCCTGGAGGGACGTGCCTTCGTGGCTGCACCCGGTGATCACAGGTTTCATAAAATGAGCGATGTTCTTTTAAAAGGGTAAAAACAGCGCAAAAAATACGCGGACAGAGATTGTGTACACACACAGAGCGCTGCTTGGGAACGTCCAGGTGCCGGAGGACGTGCGTAAGGTCTTGATTAAGGGTCCGAAGTTTGCCACTCAAGAGGCGGTGCTTTCCCAGGGCTTGGTTTCTTTGATTAGAAACGTGGCGGGGAAAGCGGGTGAGGAACAGAAGGAAAGATGCATTCTGGAGGGTGTTGAATCTTTGCCGAGGGGTCCTTGGGTTCAGGGTCAGAAGCCTAACGTGGGCAAGGTTGTCTCCTTTTGTATAGGAAGAGGACTAAAGTTAATGACCACGGAGAAGGAAGGAGGGTTTGCCCTGGTACCTGAGGGTGTGTTTTCTGTGAAGCATGGGGAGGCGATTGGTAATAACTTCAAAATGGTCGATAACATGTTTTTGTGTAAGGTCAGACAAACGGCGTTAAAACTTTGTGAGGACTTGGGCCTGGACAGACTGATATCTGCTGTTGCGAAAGGAAAAGGATTTCACCCTGATGTCTTCTTCACGGATCACACAAGGAGGCCATGCCGTTCAGGGTCATTGTGTCACAAAGGGGTTCGTGGCAGCTACATGTGGCGGACTTCCTCAGGAGGCACCTGACTTCACTCTGCCTGCGAGACGCGTTTAGGGTTGACAACTCGCTGTCAGTGGTCGAGCTTTTGAGAGTGGAAAACCCTGCGATGTGTGATGCGGAGTCTTTTGATGTAGAGGACCTGTTTTATAATATTCCGCACCAGAATCTCTTGATAGCTGTAAGCGAGTGCATTGACGCCAGTGGGGAGATTCCTTTTCGGAATGCTAGCGGGGTGAACGTTGAGCAATTTTTAGAATTGCTCCGTTTTGATTTAAGTTCCACGATGGTGGAGTACAAGGGGTCATTGTTAGTACAGAAGAAAGGAGTGTGTATGGTACCAGTGTCGCGCCCGTATTGAGTGAAGTTTTTCTGTCCAAGTGTGACAGAAGAATTGCTGATGTCCTCGGGAGTGACGTGATAAAGGTATCTAGATACGTTGATGACCTTTTTAGTTTGTTCCGGGTTGGGTCTGCCCAAGACATGGAGGTTCTGATAGCTGATTTGTTGAGTGTGTTTAAAGAGCATTCTAACGGATTGAAGTTCACCAGGGAGGACCCGAAGGAAGGAGTGCTGCAGTTTTAATACATTGAGCTTTCCTTCTCTGAGTCTGTGTGCTGGAGCTACTCACCTAAGTCGAAGAAGGCCAGTGGCGTACCAACTTGTTTTTGAGTGGGGGGGGGGGGGGGGGGCAAAACAGACCCGCCCCCCTCCCCCGTGCCGGGGGGCGGTGCCCCTTTGTATCCCTTGGGCGCCGCCGGCCAATTGTTCGCCCTGCCCAGTGGCGGCTTTTTCTGGGGGGGGGGGGGGGGGGGGGGGGCAAAACACATGCCTTGCCCGTCCACCCTGAGAACTGGGGGGGGGGCAAGCGCCCCCTTGCCCCCCTCCCCCCCGGTTGGTACGCCTGTGAAGAAGGCTGTTCTTTTGTACGATTCGAACCACTCTAAAGTAATAAAAAGGGGGATTATAACTAGTAGTTCGTGGGTGTCTCGTACGAGGGCGTTCGATGAAATGTCCGAACCCAATTCAGAGTTTATGTGAGCAGTTAGCCGGTTCGAATCCCCGCTCAGGGGTCCTCAATCTGAAGGACGCTTATTACGGAGAAAGTGCTGAGGATTGAAGGCTAGACACATTCACGTTTGCTTACGACCGAGATCTAGTGGTTTCTTACAACCAGAGAACACACTGGCACGCTGCCGCCATCTATGAGGTGGCCCTGGAACTGCATTTCACTAGAGCGAAGGTATTGCACTATTTGCGAGAACAAATGTACGTACTATCTTTGAGAAATGGCCGTTTATAACGTGGTCAGAAGATTTTTCCAGTCAATAAAGAAAAAAATTATTCGCGAGAAAGAAAAAGGGAATACATGAAATTCGCAAGAGTTCCCAAGTTACCCGTTAGATGGCGTCAGTTCGTTTTCTCGTCATAAGAATTCTCAAGACGTTGTAAGGCACTCGGTCTTGTACAGTCGCCCGTGTACTATGAAAAACCAGCCTTTACGCCGCACGTCAAAAGGTTCCCAGTTGAAAATTGAAACGTCAAACTCCCCATTCGGCTTGGGCTATCCTCCTGATCACCTTTGACGACATCGATCATATTTCGACCCGTTCATTAGTGCTCAAAATAAAATGAAATGCACAAACACACGTTCCAGTTCACATTAGAAATGCTTTAAATCAATAACAAAGTGCTTGTTTGTGTTAGTCTTCACCAGAAATGTACATGTTACGACGCTGAGCGAGCGCCACCGGGTGCTTAGCAGATTCCTCAAGCGCGCTACCAATCTAGTGGTTCACACTAGTTCAATATTAAACCCGAGAGTGAGCCATCGTCACCATCTAGGTTTCAACTCATGCAAGTTTTAATCACACACAAAAAAAATGTCAGACCATATGCTCCTGAAAATAACACGTTCAATACTCTTTTTTTTTGTGCGTACGATTTCGATTAATGATCGGAATTCACCGCCCTCCGATTGCGTGCATGCCCCAAATATTGACTGTTCCGCTGTTCTGCTCGAAACCTTATGTAACTCTCTCCTGTTTGTATGGTGAAAAACCATCATAAATAAAAAATAATAATAAAAAACAGCTAATGCCATGCCAGGTTTCCTTAGCTGGCATTTTTTATTCTAAGAAGAGAAAGAATTTATTAGTCAAAACCACTTGGCCAGCATAAGCACCAGTGTGCTCGTACGCAGGACGCGAGGTCCTGCGTACGTATGCGACAACTACCGGCTACCGTAAAGGACTTTAACAAAAAATACTGATTATAGGTTCTTGAGTCATATCAATTGAATAAGATAGATATAGGACGGTTTCACAGAACGCCGTACAAACCTTTCCTACGAAAAATTCGCATCGCAAAAAGAAAAAAAAAGAAAAGAAGATAAAGCTGATGTTTATTGCTATCCGACAAAGAGCCTGTTTGTCAAAAAAAAAATCATGTGCGGTATAGTTAGGTCAATAATTACTTCTGAGTACTTAACTTTTGAACAAGTACATTTAAAGCTATTGTCTCGGGGGCTCTTTCTGGGCACCACTGAAAATCACTGAATGAATCCGCTTTACAGAAATATAAGGCACGCACAGGAACTTACGGACGCTCGGAAAATCACTGAATTCGGACGCGTTTTTCCGTTTCGGTGCTTTCATAGTCACTGAAAGTTCAAGTAAACGGAGGGTGTGGCATGTTATGCTCAAGCTTCTCGCTTTTGTGATTGGTTCTTCGGTGTTCTCGTCGGCTAATGCAGCGTTCTCATTGGCTGCGGAGAGATAATGAGATGCACTGGGTTCGCCATTTCCTGCGTTTCTTGCGTAGTCGGGGACCACTGCAGGAAGGCACCTCCGCGCCAGGGCTCCCTCTGCCCCGTGGCCAAAGCGGGGAACTGTCAAATATACCGCCTCAGGAGAAAAGGACGTGTGTCGCAATTCGGTAAAAAGGAAACGCCGTGTTGTTTGAATGGCATCTCAAGAAGAAGCTTTGATTGCTTGAGTTGCACCTTCGTCATGCGAAGAATGCTCAGCGATGCACGTCAGTTGCTTGCTGCTTCGGTCACAAGGAGCCAGGTAGCTGGCGCTAAGATGCGCTTCGAGAAGAAACCGAAACCTAAAAAAAAATCCAAATGTATTTTTTTTATTGCTGTGAAATGTTTGTTTGTACTTCACATTTTATTTTAAAGTGAACTGATTGATTTACTAATTTTCGGCAATCCGCCCAGAATTTTTCGACTGAAATCGTGCATTTAAAGTTACTATAGAAAAGGTTCATTACTCAGAAATATTTATTGACCTTATGGCGAACGTTATTAATCTTTCCTAATTAGCGGAAACCAACAGGACATCATATATTTTCCTGTGTGACGCGCAGTTTTTGCTAGAACGATTTGGTCGACGTTCCGTGAAACGCACTGTGTATTTCTACTCAGCACAATGCTATAAAAGAGCATGATAGTTCCCTAAACATATAGTTAGTCCAACGTGGCGTAGCCTGTTACCTCGTTATCGAGTCTAAACTAACTTCAAAAACAAAACAAAAAATAAGAAAATGTTTCCGCTATCCGTCTAGCTCGTCTTACCTAGATGAAAAGGATGACATCTCCGTTCAACGTAAGTGAATCGTTTTTGTTGTTGTTGTTGTTGTTTTATTTCACGAGTAAATTATTTTCAACGTATTTTGTTTTTAATGAAGATGCGAGGAGGCTAAAACCCCGCTCTCACGCAGCCACAAAAAAAACAACACAAGCACAAAAAAAATGCTTCGTTTTCTAGACAGGCAGGAATGCGTCTTTTCGACGCTTGACCTCTTTATTTATTATACACCTTAAAGTGCCAATGTCACTACACTCATTACATGCCGAAGACGCTTGATTGAGCCAGCAGAGTCTGGGCTTCTTGTTTTCTTAATTATTGAAATTTATCTTGTTTTGACACGCATGGGAAGTTTATTCACGTGTTAACCATAACTGGACGGAGTCTAGATTTCAAGTACGTCTATGTCTACGCGCAAAAAAATGGTAGGTGAATAATTTGTGTTGCTGTGCTGGCGGTATATCTTTCTACCACAAAGATTTCTGAATAGATAAATGAAAAGGTCCAAAGCTTCCCATCTGCCTCCTTTCTTAGTGCTCATGTAACAGGATTTCTTTTTAAATACTCCAGTGAATAAATTTTAAATGAACACTATAAAAATTGACCGCCAAAGAAGCATGGACGTAGAATGCCAAATAAATTAAGGGCATTGCGCTAATAATCAGTCTGACTTTTAGGCTTCACAGCGTACCGAGTCATTGTCAGCTTTAGGGCAAAAGAAAATCACATAGTCATCCGTTCTATTAGAGAGTGATTTAAATATATTAGATCACGAACGTAGTATTGAATTACTTAGATTTCTGCCGACGCACTTACCTAATTCCAGTACCTCGATTGTGAACAATGACGATAAGAGTAAAATAAGCAGCCCTCCTCTAGTGAGCCAACCAAACAAAAGGCGTGATAAAAGGCTCAGGAACCTCACTGCATCATCAGAAGTCAGATCTACGAAAAAGATGTGACTTGCCTAACTACGTTCGCAAGCCTATCAACGTCATACACCAATCCAGAAAAGCACTTCCCCAAACCAGTTCCGAAAAAATGATGGGCACGCACAACGATACATCAAACATATCATATCCCTGTCGTATTTACATGTCTAATTCCCCCGCAATTACTTTTCTTTCTCCGCCGCAGCTCGGAAGGGGTGATGTCAATGCATAACCACCGTTTTTTTGTTTTTTTTATCTCTCAGCACAATTGCGAAAAAAACAAAAACATCAACAACAAACAAACAGAGCTAACAGGTTTGCTGCAAAATCAGATTAGTCATCCTATTTGGTCGACGCCCGAGGAGCACTCGAACCAAAACCAGCCTCTTCTCGTAGAACAAGAAGAAGTCAACCAGAGTAAAAACAAGAGTATAGGAGCAACCGCACCACCGCGCGATGTTTTTGGGGCTAATGGTTTTCGTCCCTCGTCTATTTGTTTCTGCGCACAGTGCGTTAACCCGTGGTCCCCACCCCCCTTGTTTCAATTTGGAGGCGCCTTCTGCAGGTATGAAGATGATAAGGTAAACAGCGGCCGCCATCATAAAGAAGACCCCGGGGATAAACAAACGGCGCAGGCACTTCAAAGCGAGCCTCTTTTACCCACTTCCGACCTTTCTGTGTGTCTTTGTGTGATTCGGAAAGCCACAATATAATTGCTCGCAATGGGGGTGCTTCGAGGCTTTAAGAACAAGATGGCTCTGCGTAGGCTATGCCTGAAGGCCCACCTAATTGGTGAAGGGTTCTTTTTTTTTCTTTGCGTGTTAAGAAAAGACGACGTGCACCACTGTTCAGAATTGTAAAGCGTAGTTACTTTAGTTAAAGGATTAACTTTAAGTTGCATAAATAAGGCCGAGTTAGAAATACGACACTACAATGACTCGCTTCTATTGCGTGCGCTAAAATTACCTGAAAATGAATGCCAAGAAAATATTAGGCAGTGTAAATGACAGGGAAAGCACTAGTTGTATAAACTCGTAAGAACTATCAGATCCAACGAGTATTCATAAAAGTCATACTCTCTCGAAAAATATTTCACTAAAACGTTTTTGTTTACAAGAAAAAAAACATTTAAAAGCTTACGTTAATTACGTAAGCTTTTAAATGCTTTTTTCACAAGATTACGTCAATTCTTGTTTAATTAAATTACATTATTAATTACTCTCTTGAACATTTGTGAAAAGCGAGGAAGTTCCATTACAAACTACTATCCCAAAAGTGGTGCGTTAAGAATTGTATAACTTCAGAAAAATAACGGCCTTTCTTTGTAATCACTTGATCATTGCTGAACCTACTAACGCAGAGGCACTTCATTTCTCTGACGGTATTTATTTTTTGCACACTACTCAAAATGTAGCTTCGTGTGAAATCAAATAAAATTTTATTCGACATATATTATTACAGGGTGTCGGGAGCAGAGACGAAAGGCCACTAAAGATGCGGCTTAACGGTGTGTGAACCTAAGTCAATTTCAGAAACAATAAGATAGCGGTATTAACGTGTTAAAGTTATTATAAAACAGGAAGCCGTTTCCATTTTACTGAATATTTTCTTCCTTGGATTTTGCGTCGATGACGGTAGTGAAACGAAAAATTGCAAGATTTTCTTTGCTTTTTTTAACTGTCACAAATCTTATATGTTTCGCAGGGAGAGTAAAACAGTCGACTTTATCAATAACTATCCAGTCCCATCGGCGCACCTAATGTCCAGTTAATTTTAGTCGTATCAGGAAACCTAAACATGTTTTTGACAAACAATACAAAAAAACATCACAATTATTATGTTGTATGTACTCTATAGTTCACTACACGAGTCACTTTAGCATAGAATGAACATAACCTTGTTCGTCTCTATTGTAACATTTTCTTAAGGAAACTAAAAAAAATTCAGTATTAGTTAAATAAAAAACATTTTCTAGACAGTGTTACATTTTTTTGTTTGTTTCTATATTAAACTCGGGGAGAAAAAAGACGCTAAAAATAATATTAAGTTAACTACATTACGAGTACGGCTAGATCAACTTTTCTATGCCTCATTTCTCTAATAAATAATTTGAAACGTAATGAAATAGCTATCTGAAAGTGATGTATGAGGGGTTCATGTTGAATATAACATCAGTGGTGATCGATAGTTGTTTGCAACAAGTTCGTCTTACCATCAACACCTTGCAACTTCAGGTGAAACTGATTGGCGGAGGAGGACGCGGATGTCGATGGGTGCAGTCTGGGTGCGCTGCCTTTTCCTGTAGCCTTCTGAACGTTTTCAAGCAAGATATATCTCTATCTTGTTTCGTTGTCCATTACAAAACCCGCCTCGAGTAAAGTTTCCATGTTGGGTT
This sequence comes from Ixodes ricinus, assembly GCA_037355805.1. Classification (NCBI taxonomy): domain Eukaryota; kingdom Metazoa; phylum Arthropoda; class Arachnida; order Ixodida; family Ixodidae; genus Ixodes; species Ixodes ricinus. The sequence continues at coordinate 47,301 of JAZHYW010052819.1, forward strand.
TTGCCAGCTAAGTCTCTCCCATATTTATGTCCATTAAGTCAGTGTGGTTGCACAGTTTAATGCTCTGCCTGGAGTATTTAACTTGATCTCATACAAGTGAATTCAGGGAACTCGAAGTTTCCTTGAATTCATTTGTATGTTTATTGGAGAGCCTCTATTTTTTTGCCTTTAACAACTTACTAATCGTGTTGGAGTTTCATAGGACAATCTAAGACAATTCGATGAAACAGGAACGCACAGGAAACTCCAAAACTTAAACGCAAATATTGATTTGTGAATTCTGCATATTTTATACTTGCTACATAAACCACACTTGTGCGTGCAAAAAGCAACACCGGATCGTTGTGTTGACGGACGAGAGAAGCCATACAAGAAAGTTGTTCCTTCGAAAAATAATTCAGAAAGCATCCGTTTCAGTGTTTTTATTTTTAAGCTATATATCAACAGGCCTTGAGAATTCAACGGAGATAACTCTTTTCTGGAGCGTGAATCTCTCTCGCGTTTGGCAGCTTGGGTGTTTCTCAAAAGCAACGAGAGAAATGAACCGCCCAAATGGTCCCAAGAAGGGACCGTTACAGCACTGCGTGAGAGCGAACGGTTTGATAAATAACACCCAAAATGCGCACTTGAAACGCGGAGCCTTAGCCACGTGGAAGTTCATTATCGCGCGGCAGGATCGTCGGAAAACGCTCCCCTTTGTTTCCAAACAGTATTCCCACTTTGAAAAGAAAGCCTGCTGCTGATGCGTAAACGCTTCATTTCCAGGATCCTTTAAACCCACTTAGGAAATGAAACTACACGAGAACAGAAACACTGTATAGAAGGAGAGGGTAATCAATGTCGCTTTTCTAAGATAGCTTTTATTTTCCTAATGGTTTTCCTCCTCTACGTTTCAGACAACATACCATTAGAAAGCTGCAGTCTCTATAGTCTGAGCACATTCTTCAGAATAAACAAACGTTTGGATTGCCTTTGTCGCAGGAAAGAAAAACAAAATGAAGAGATCCAACTGAACGGAAAGATAAACACTGTTGTGAGGCCAAGTGTGCTTTAAACGGATGTATGTCACTAAGACACGATTGTTTTGTTGTTGTTTTTAGCAAAAAAAAAGGCATTTTCGTGCTTTAAATAATTTGTCGATCTATTTTTTTTAAACAAACAACAAATGACACTTCTGGGGACCTTCTATGGTTATAGGGCGTATCATCCTCAAAAAGGCTGTATACACAATCCACAAAGAGTATAAATAAAGTTAATATTTTTAAAGATAAAATTATGGTTTGATGAATCAAGCAAGATGCTAAAACTGCAGGTATTGATACAAGATTCTTGAATTTAAGAACATTGATGGGATGTAAAATATATGGCACTCATTTACAAAAAAAAACATACACATAAAAAACATTATTTACGAAAACAAAAAAGCTGTCGGTGCGTCAGCAGAAATCTTATGTGTGTGTTTTAGGAGGAAGAAACGGGATGATGTAGTGGTTTGTGTTTTTGCCCCTCGTATCTCACCCTGGTCATATTTGTTGTTTTTGTAAGTTACTTAAAATTGCAGTCGTTTTTTTTTAAATATCTTTTTCCTGTTTCTATGTGTTGTTGCAATTTACTTCCTGTTTGGCGTCGCCACAACACGACGCAATGTTTTTAAAGTTATTTCTAAAGGGCAATAACAAAAAACTAGTAAATTCTCGTTATAGAAAATGTTATCGGCTTATAGGCAAGTGAGATGCATATGTAGATATGAAGTAGCTATAGTTATTGTGTATAAAAATCAATCAATTTTTTTTGCATCTGTAGTCTCATCATTTTAAAATGGTATGCATACACATTAAAGCCTGAATTCAAAAAATACCAAGTTGTAGCTCTCTGCAGGGCATCACACTTCACAACGGTTCAGAATCACTGCCTTTATGGCTATATTTTTATTGAAATTGATTTTATATATTTAATTGGATATCCAAGAAAACCCTGCAAGTTTCAGAGATTTAGAAGTATGACTAGAGTTTACGTTCCGATATAAAATGTAGATACGGAAAGCACGTAAAGCCTACCTTTCGTTTTTGAATTTTACTTTACCATGAAGTGAATGATTTTATCTATCAATATCAGTTGAATTAAGGTCTGGGTTCCAATGTAAACTAGTGTGGTTCTTGTCAGATATGTATTAATTATGAAAGAAGGGTTGTTATGTCCCCAACTCATAGAAAGATGCCCCTTTAGTTTAATTATATCGCTGAAAATCAAGGCCTATCAAAGTTTTCAAAGTACAAACACCTAAGGGTATAAATAAGCAATTGTTCAAGCAGTAATAAGCATGTCCACTATGTCACATATGTAATGGTCTTCGCAAACCAGTTTATCTAAAAAGAACTTGGAAATATTTTACATCGAACATTCGGTTACGAGACTATAAAACTTTCACTCGACAGGGTATGCTATCGTTATTGGTTTCTTTTTTTATATAAAATCAACATGGTTCAGAATAGATATGATAAGTCTATATTGAACGCGCATGGGAATACATCTATTACCGATCTAGTCCAAATAGCTGACTTTCCGGAAAGCTATCGAGTATGCAGACCAAGATTCACACATTGAATTATTCATGGTTCTGATATATATAATTAATCCTGATAACTATACAATGTTTTCTTCTAGATATTCTACAAGACACCGACGTAGATCAACCATGGTCCTTTTTAAGTATTGCAATTTTTTTTTTTTCACAAACGACGGAGTAGTGATTTTTTGAGCACACAGTTGAGCGCGAGTCCGTAGATATACTTCTGGGGCGTCTCCTTTAGTCTGTTAGTGAATTTGCAGAGTAATATTTTTCAATATCGAATCATGTTTGCCAATGTCAACGTTTCTTTGTTTTGATTTTGCAGTGTATCATTTGCCCTAATTGTCTCATGACGGTAACAATATTTTTAAATAAAAACAAATAAAGAAGTGTTGTTTTGTGGCTTCACGTTACAAAAAAGCAAAAAAACTGTTTTATAAATTTACACTGAGAACAAATATCCTACCGATGAGAAAAAGCACTTGGGCTACGCAGCGGGAAACGCGGTACCCAGCTTCCCAAGTCACCACCAGATGGCGGGAGCGCATTACGGCCGACGCCATATTTGTGCTCGCATCGATCCCAGGCGGAGCCTCCTGATTGGCTCCGACACGGCGATACGGTGGAAACTTTTCTCCCTCCTCTCCCAGGGCGACCAGAATTCGACTATTTACTTGAATCGGGCCTTGTTTATGTCCGGAGCCTACAGCTTCAATTCAGCGGGCCTCGCATTTTTTCCCCCAGCTGCGTGAAAAGTGCCGCAGTTCCGGACAAGGGGGCTTCGAACGCGAAAGACGCCATTTTGAAGCCTAATCGAGCCGAGTCGGGGACTGGGGGAACGGTTGTCATGGAAACGGCTCTCACGCGGTTGGCCAGTGTATATTTTTGGACCTGCTGATGCATTCTGCTGCGCCTTCTTTCTCTCTCTCTCTCTCTCCCCCTCTTTCTTGCCTCGTTGCAGCCTGTTGGGTGACTGCTCTGCATGCGGCAGCCGGTTTGGGGCTGGAAGAGGGCTATGCCTCCCGGTTTTACGCTGTCGCGGAAAACTATGGAGGATTTTTTGCGGGGAGGAAGCAGGCTAAGATGGCGCCGTGGAGGCGGACGTTCAACGGTAGAGATTTCCCATCCCGTAGGTCTGCAGCCTTTGATGTATGGACTATATTATTTAGTCAATCAGTCACTTTAATCACGAACTAAAAATAAATAGGGTTTCAACAAATATCGTTTAGTTGTTTGCTTGTAGAGAGATAAGAGCAACCGCGTAAACAATTAGTTTTTTTTTCTGGACATACTGAATATGTTTTACGTGAGCTAAATGAAATAACTATACGAAATGTCTTACGAAATTTTATGAGGCTGAACCACATAAAACAATTATATTGCTTAAAAAAAGCAGAGTTGAAGTCTCAAATTTGCAAGAGGAATTCTTTAGAAAAGAATCTTGTTTAGTACTTTCACCAAAGTGGTGACTGACAAATACCAAATTTTTATAAAACAATGATTTTAGCTTTTCTATATTATTTGTATGTGGATCTCTAGTATGACTTCAATCATTGTTTTATATTAAATGGTGAACGCTTATAACCAAATAACCATAGCTTATAAGTAATTAACGGGTTTATAGCTATATGTATTTTCTTTGCAGTTATACCCACGCCTTTGGCCCCCGTCGCAATGCCCGTTATATACAATAATATATAATATAATAATATATATATATATATATATATATATATATATATATATATATATATATATATATATGTAGCATTATTTGTATCATCTTAATTTCACTGCGATGACTGTGGGACGTGTAACTTTGCATATATCGACATTTACTAGAGCATTTAATTATAAAAAAAGATGTGCCCTGAAATTTTGAATAGAGAAAACCACGTACCTTTCCACAAATTGATGAACCGTAACTGTCTAGTCATACTGTGATTTTTAAACTTATCATAAACATTGAGAAGCAGTAAAAGAGGACGCGGAATTTATTTGTTCTCAATAATGAGCTGCATCAAAATCAAACGCACGTTCAAAAAGTGCTATTTATTTATAAAACGTGAGCTGTATTATGTTCTTTGCAGCATGCATACTGCTGGCAAATATTTAGTGCAGCATACCAACCATGTCCTCGGTATTTTGTGGCGTGCAAAACCAAGATGAATAACTACCAACTAGCCCAACTTTCCACCTTCTGAAATATACAGATCAAGAAACTGTTCATGGTTCCAAAACCATATCATGTAACAAAATGTTATCATTTTTTCTTAAGGCTGCAGTTTCAATTTATTTATCGTCGCGAATTAATATTGCAATAAGTGCAAAAACCTTTTATAGAGCACAAGGCGCCGTTCAATTATGAGTACTTCTGCTTTGTATTATAGCTTTTATTAGTAAGGTGAAGCAGACACATGCTCTGTTATATCTTTAGAAATAATTTAAAGTTATATCAGTCTCAGGAAAAGTAGGTGCACGCCTAATAACGCTGTGCGCCAATTAAGAACATTTGACCGATTAACCGACAACATTTAATTGATTAATTAGTCGCTTAGATATCCTAATCAAAAGGCTAGTAAAACTGTTAAATATTGCGAAATTATAAATATAGCAATAATATACATTCGGGCAACGCCACTCCCGAGATGTCTGAATGATACCATATTTATACGTTGGAATGAAGGCATTTCATTTATTCGCTTTTCCGACATATTCTTTCTTTCAAATTTCATGTGTTTAAGTCATAAACAAAACACATTACAAAAAAAATATACAACCTTCCACTAACTTAAAGTTTCCAGCTGCGGAGTACTATTCACGTAATTAAAAATTGTAATTTACCTCAAAATATTAATTTTGCACGCATTTAAAACGGTGGACCTAAAAACAAAACAAAAATTAAGAGCAGGGTATGCCGATATTGTTACTCCCATTACCGTGGACAGTAGCAACATGGAAAACAGAACATAACACCACACTGAAGAAAATTGTCAAGCATGCATGAGGCTGAGCAGTCAATACTCGTACTGAAAACATTTATAAAATTGTGTGCAAGAAACATGCAACGACATAGAAGATGGTACAATGACAAGTTCTAGTATATCCTTGTTTAAGCCATTTAGTTTGCGTTAGTTCTGGTATCTTTACTAGAACAATCACATAAATACGTATATATATATGGGATATAGTATATATATATGTAGATATATGTATATATCTACATATATCTTTGTGTAGGTCAAATTCCGGAACAAGGATCGGTGTCCGAGTGGGCTGGCGCACACCAGCTCGGAGAACGTGAAGTGGAAGCTCGCGCTGCAGAACCAAGGGATCCTGGGCTCAATCCCCGCCCCTGCCCGTTTCGATCTGGATGAGCATCGTACCGGCGTGAGGTCGTAGTTGACTACTGCGTGAGTGCACGTTCAAGACCCCAGGCTGAGCGGTTGTACTGCGCTGGCTAAATTGCTCATCTGCAGCTGAGACACCAGATCGTCCATTAGGGCTAACTAGCTTCCGGCTGTATAAACATGCACACAACAGAATTAGTTAAATTCTTGACCATGGGTTTGACAGCGACGAGGGTGAGAACCGTGACAACCTCATGAAAGATTTCGCTTTTAACCGATACTCGAGTAAATATTTAACCGGCGATTTGCGCATTACTCGAGTAATCGGGAGATGAATCGATTAATATCACGGCCTTAACATGTATACGCTTTCCAGTGAAACACACAGGGCGACAATCGACCCAGGTTAACGTTCATTCCAGTTATATTAAAAGGGTCACTGCAAATCTCATAAAAAATAAAACGAGACCTACAGGTTAATTTATATAAAAAAAATTGGAAGATGTTTCACAATTCCCTGTAACGCCGAATTAGAGCGCGGCTCTTGACTGAGGAGGAGGTGAAGGTACGGACAGGAGGGTATGCCCTTCCTCTTCACCCGTACCCTCCTCCTCCTCGCCTGCTCCAGTCCCATTTAGCGAAAGGTTTTCGCTTAATTTCCGGTTAAATTTAGCGGGGATCTTGTTTTCGCTAAATGTAGCGGGATTTTTTCGCGAAATTTGAGCGGGAAATTTTTCCGCTAAATTTATAATTTTACCCATAATGCAACGCGCGCGGACGTAACGAGTGACAGTGACGGTGACCCCCGTAACATCACATGTGACGTCACGTGTGACGTCATTATGGGAAACGTCCCATAATGCAACGCGCGGTATACGCTGACGTCGACTACGCTCGAGCCGGAAATGGGCGACTAAGAGCTGCGCTCTAAAATTGTTTGCAACGCCAGTATACTCTGCATGACGTCTGCATAAGTTAACGCGAGCTGGAAACACTTTTGGTCAGAAATAAATGTAAAGGAACCGTCATTCAGCTGATAGTCTTCCACGTATTGCAGCGAATAATTGCCCAACTAGACTAAAGCAAAGCTATCACTTGCTAATCTGTGCGATACAAAACGACATGTTTGCTGCAAAAGACGATGCAATAGGCTCTACCCTATAGACGGGATGCCTCTTTCTACACTCGCAGCTCGGAAATCCTTGCAGACGACAGCAACAACAACAACAAACCCGAGGCAAAAATAAATAAATAAACAACGAGACGCGGACCGCTTCCCCGATGATGTCATTCGAGCCCTCAACCCTTTTTCCCAGACCCCTCAAATTCAAATTTTAAGCGAAACTGGCTTCAAATCCCTAATCAAGATGGCGGCTTCGGCGAAGCGAGTGCCGGTGACGCTGGCTACATGCGCGCCGTCTACGGTGGAACCCCCGCCTCTTTTGGATTTGCCTGCCAAAGCACCGCCATTGTTTGTTTGCATTTTTCCTTCGCTGTCGGCGGTCCCTTGTTGCGCTCACACGCACTTCATCCGGGTTCCGATTTTGGTTTTGTTGGGTAAACCGTGACAAAGCGCGGAAAAACATGTTCGCGGGGGACTTGACGTTGACGCTAAAGAAAAAATACCAGTTTTGCACCTAAGTGACGCACCACAGGGCTGTGGAACGATAAGCGGCGGACAGCTCAATGAAGGCACGATGAGCCTCCAGTTTTTAAGGACTACACTCTTCTGCATTACGCCGAAACCCCCAAATAATAAAAACATTAGTTAAAATTTATATTTATTACATTTTGCACATTTTGTTTGCAAAGATCGCCGAGTGCATGTTCGTCTGTGAATCTTTTTAATATATCTTTATCTACAGCCGCTTACGTTCAGCAGAAACACTTTATTAGTCCTTGTTTTAACGTTGAAATTAGCAAAGTGGATTATAAAACAAAGCGATTGCTGTTGGCGGATGACACTCAAACGCCAAATACTGATCGGCGTTGGGTCATATCTGAAATTGTATTTATACACATACTAGCCTTACTGGATGAATATTTGTTCAGTTGAAACATTTGGAGCATTTTGAAATGACTATAGTGTTTTGAACTTTGCGGTCTTCTTGATAATTAAAACAAACTTTGCTCTATTATTCGTTTCGTTTTCGATCGCCTGTTTCGATCTGGATGAGCATCGTACCGGCTTGCGGTCGTGTATCACAACTGCGTGGTGCACGTTAAAGACCCCAGGCTAGCAGTCGTACTGCACTGGCTAAATTGCTCAGCTACAGCTGAGACACCAGACACCCACTGAGGCAGATTAGCTTCCGGCTGTATAAACATACACTCAACAATTTTTGCTTTCTTTATTTTAAACCAGACAAGTGCTTACATGATCGTGCGTGACCTTGATAAATACACATTACACATACCTATCGCCACTGCAGATTTGCTGCGTAACCTGAGTGAAGAGGAAACAGAAACTCTATTTGAAGCGATTGCCGAACAGAAGTGGGAGACTTGAGTTTTCTTGTATATTTTAGTGATGTCGTCAATTGATACATGAAGTATCACTCGCAAGAACGTTATACTTCACAGTTTAGCGGGTTCATAGTCTTTCGCATTAGAAGCGTTCCAGAAAAATTAGTCAAACTCTCACTTGTACTTGTTCTTTATTCTGGCCTGGTATCCACTTTATTTGTTACTTTAATGTAGGTAGCCAGGCACACATAATTCACGTCGAACGTCAGCTAACACGTAGCGCATTTTACTGACAAGTGAAATTGGTTGTTAGATAAAGATGGCAGCTTTCGGAAAAATTACGTTTACTGGCGTAGTTGCGTTGTCACTTGAATCGTTCTCATAAGCCAATTAGGCCGAAAAAAAGAAGAAATAAAACGTACGTTTTACTTATTTTGCTGCAGTTGGTTCATGAAAAAGAACATCAAGAACTATTCTAGATCGCCATTAAGGTTATATAGATCATGAACGCGCTTAAAACAACTCTCACCGCACGTATTATAATATGCAAAAAAAAATAACAATTTAAGCGTGCTCGTTTAAACATCCGAGTCGTAATGTTTTGCCAGGGAAATTTTTGAGAGAAATTGAATTGCCTCGAAGTTGGTTCAACACATTTATAGACGCACCTAAACTAGTAACCCACATTGCAAATAACAATAGCTGTTTTGGTGTTTTTTCGCGAAGTTATTAAAGTTTTGAACTTGGTCTGCAGATGCTTAGAGGCTCTACCTGCAACACCGAAAACGTGACGTCAGACTTTGATTTTATTTCATATATTTCACCTTAAATGCCCGCAGAGGGCTTTACGTAAAAGGGGGAGGAGGCACAATTTATAACACTCAGAAGTAACACCACAAACAAAGAAGCAAAAAATATTACTAAGATGTTTGTGTCGGTTTGAGAACACGTGCCAAGAGGACGCTAGATGCATGGTGACGAGAGAGACAATGGCAGATCTGGAGATCATTTGGATTCTGGGATGCGCACAATAGGTATCGGGAGGTTGTTCCCGTCAGTAATAGTCAATTGTAAGGGAGAACATTTGAATAGATTGGTCCTAGGTGTGGTCAGTTGAATCTTGAGTGGATGGTCGGTGCGGGGAGAGATGTGGCTGGCCGGTGGGCAGTACTCATATTTTCTTAAAGGGGCGATGCAACAATTTTATGATTAAATGATTTTGCATCTTGTCATTTTTTTACCGTTGTTTATCATTGTCCCAGAGGATAGAAAAAACACCTCCTTCATTAAAAATGTCACGATTCCGCTGCATAATCGCAAAGCAAAAGTCGAGCTTTTTCCCCCACCTGCAACCCCAAGTGGTAACCGAAGGAACAACGGCGAAAAAGATTACGTGACCTCGCTCGGCTCTAAGCTGCAGCCTAACGCCCGCTAATGTCAGTGGAGAGTGGAGAGGAAGCGTCCTCCGAGATAGCACACGGGAACCTACACGGCACTCCGAATGACGTCACTGGGAGTGCGACCAGGTGTGACCCTGAAGGCTGGGAGTGAGTTGAGGGGTGCCCGAAATGCCAATATTTATCTTTTTTTTTTACGCAGCAACTAGGACACGCAGGCGAAATCGGATTTCTGTTCTTTACTTCAAAAGTGTCAGAGGTCCAACTTCCACAAATTTTTGACCGAAGTCTGGAAATCGTTGCACTCCCCTTTAAATGAAAATTATAATACATTTTGTGCAGGTGGGTAGGGCGTGATACTTTTCTCCTGTTCTTTAAAAGAGGGAGGTTTAATTTAGCTTTCATTGCGGTAAGTATAACCGCAATGAAGACGTTGTAATAGGAAGAAGCATGAAGGATTACAGCTCGTTCCCGACGGGTTACAAGGCGTTGGATAGGGTAAAATGAATGCCGGTTAAACTTACGCCAGAAAAACGATTAAAAAAGACACGCTCGAAATATGGTGTTTTCTAGACTACCTGCTTGACTTGCAAGTAACACAACATGTGACGTCAATGCCACTGGAAAGCGTGGGGAAATTTAAATGTTGGTTTTGGCACCGCCTTAGTTTGGCGTTTTCTTAATATCTATTTTGAATTTAAAATATAATAAATTGCTTGCCCCAGAAAGAGTAATGCCTGAGTATTCCGAAAATGTGTTCCCTAAAAATAGCTTGCGAAAATAAAAAATAAAACAACGCCGGAGCTTCTTTTTAACTTATGCCTACATTTCAATCGTATGTTTTTACACCCCGCTCTATTTCACGGTGGCCGGTTGAGAACGACGGACTATTCAACCCCTTTTCATCCCAACTAGATCACCTGCCTTTTCCTTCCCGATATTATTATGCACGCCTCTGCTCCCCCAAAAAGTATTTCAATAAAGTGAGCCGCCGAACAAATAAGAAAAATAAAAAAGGAACGATATTCGCGCGCCACCACACATCTTGAGATATGCGTGAGGAGGCTACCAAAACAAAATCAGTCCTTTTAATCACGGATGCAAACAAACAAGCACACAACAAAACTAACAAATAACGACACGTAGTCGCAACGGCTGACTAGTACCTAAAGAAATGAAAAAAATAAAGGTAAAAAAAAGGGGGGGGGAAGGGTTAGAAGATTAATCTCCGATACGACCATCCATCTTTCAGAGGCTCCAGAGACGTCATCTATAAGTCAGTCGTCACTCGACGATCTCTCCCATGCACGCTATTTGTAAAGAAGTCATGCGTGACTTTTTTTTTTTTTTCGGTGCCGTTTTTTTTAAATTTTATTTGAATGCACTTACGATGGCGTACGTGGCTGAAACGCAGCAAAAGGAAAGAAAAAACGAGAAAAAATAGAGAGGGAGATAGAAAGAGAGAGAGAAGAGAGCACTTCACGCGTCATGGAAGCGTTAAACTATGCGAAATACGAGCAAACTCGCCGAAATTGAGCGTCTGCGTGAGGGGCCCCAAAGAGAGTCGTAACCTTGAAACGAGAAGACGTTGACTCACGAGTAACGTTTCAATGCTGTTGCTGTGCAAAGCCGGTTTTTCCTATCAATGTTTTTGCAGTTTTTTTTTTGTTGCTTTATAAGCTTAAAGCAAACCTTTGTTTTTTCTTTTTTTCATTGAGTTTAATTTTGTTACATAGTAGCTAAAATGTGCAGAAATGTGTACCCTCTTTTGTTTTCCTAGCTTATCTGCCAGAAAAACAAACGAAATAAATTGATTGTCTCCACTAACGTATTCTCGCAATTCAAATCAAATGTCATATGTTGCGCACTGCGTTCTTGTCAACGTGAGGGTGTTTTCTGGTGATTCTTAACTTTGAACCCAAAAACAAAAGCAAAAAGACGTGTTTTTTTTGCGTTTTGTGATTTTGTGAGTTTCTAGGTGCGAGAGCGATATGAGCTCTTTATTGTATAAATGTCCCCCACAGACACACAGAAATGTCTAATAGAAAAGTGTTATATTAATTGCTATTCATTTTATGACAAATATACATATAGATCATGGGCCTACATAAAGGAGCACATAAGACTACACTGGCAAAGACAAGGGGGAGATGAGGGGCGGGGGTGGGGGGTTAATCACGCAAAACTTTACCATGTGCTTATATGATATCGCTAGTCGATATTTGAATGACTTTAAAATCTCTATGAAACATTTGCGCACCTTTGTCACAAACAACTTTAGGTTTCTGTATTCAAAATACAGTACCGAAGTATTGCCAGTACACAGCTTATTGCGTTATGACCGGAAAACCATAAAATGAGCAACATCTTTTTTGTTATATAAATGTAATCAAAATCTTCACAATGAAGAGTAGATGTAGCGCGTTCCACTGGTAGAAGAAAGAATACACAAAATATTCATGAACGCTTTAGCCAAGGGTTAAGAGCGAAAGTGCTATGATATTGTGTTAGAGGGTTCCTCACTTTATATCGTAAGCTCACTGGCACTAATGGTTTTCACGTATGGTCGCATGCAACGCACTTCACCTAGAAGCCTCTTTGTCGCTTCGTATTTCAAGGAAAAAGCGGACTGCTTCTTTTAGTCTGTCCTTCGAAAAACTAAATGACAGGGTCACGAGGATTGCAGTGTTGACTATGTCACGGAGATTACCCCTTGTTGACGATACTCAAATTCGGTGAGAACGCTTGATTAGAGCATGGACAATCAATGTCTCAACGAGCATTCCGATAGGGGCCCAGGTCCAATCGCTGGCATGACGAGAATAGACAACCCTAACTATATTTTGGAACCCAAAACGTTTCTCGTGCTTTGCCATGCCCAGCGCATGGCCATGATGAACATTGACGGAATAAAATTGACAATAGATCAATCGCGTGGCCACTTGTTTCTAGTTGCAGCTTGGGGAGTGAACTCTGCTCGTTTTTGTCTAATGTTATCCTGCAATTGCCTTCGCTTGAAAAGAAAAAAGTAACGCGTGTTTCGTAGTTTACGCACGTCAAATATGAATTATAACCGGTATTTACTAAAAATGCAAAACTTGCTGCACCCTCTACAAAAACGTACGTTCTGAAAAAGCTTTTTATTTTCTTTAACCGCCTTTAACGGTGTAAAAATAACTAAACTAGACAAAAACAGCAACAAAAACAAAATGTGCCACGCACCAGCGATTACAAAACTTTCCCATGGAAAACGACCAGCGCGTAATAGAATAGCAAAAAAGACTGAATTTCTTCGAAATCATGATATGAAAACAATATTCAATTTTGAAGGCACTTACAATCCCTACAGCGAACATACAAAAGCAGCAAAAGTGCCGAATACTCCTGATGCCATTGAAGCCATGGGTGCTTCAATAACATACACACACCTCCTGAAACTCGACCGCCCCTCCCCCCCCCCCCCGGGGGCCCTTGCACAAACGCACAGTTTTTGGGCCACTGCCTTGCACACCCAACACGCCCCCACTTTCTGCTTTCCTTATAATTTTTTTTTTTTTTAAGTTTAGCGACCGAAAAAACTAGAAACGCAGACGAGTGAAATCTATTTTTTTTTTCTCTACATAGTGCTTCTCCTCGGCGAATGCGTGTGCCTCTCGCAAGTTCGATAGACTCCTCCCACGGAGCTTGACATCGCATTATGCAGAATTGTCGTGGCCGGGGGCCGTGACTCCCGGTTGCCATGGAAACGGGCCCTACTCATAGCAGCCCGCAGCGCCTTTGGCATTCCCGAGAAGACAAGTCCGCTGCGCGGTATCTCCAATGTCACCATCTTGACGACCATGTGTAAGGTTCAAACATACGAGCAATAAAGCGCGACGTTAGGACGTCTGTGTTATAATCATACCTTTCTCGTATAACCAAACTATCTTTTAACTTGGTTGAATTCCATTAATTGATGAAACAATGGACGATAATTTGGCGGGAAAATGACGAAGATGCATGTTTTGAGGCTGAAAACAATTTTAACAATGTTAAGTCTTGAAAGGACCATCATCAGAAATATCGCTCTCGGGATTCTGGTCTTTCACTTTTACATGGCTAGCGAGGTCGATTACCGAAGAGCTAAGCAAAACGCTAGGGAGTTACGTATGCTCCTCAAAATGATATTTGTTGTGTGGGAGAAGTTTTTTACATTATTAATAGGCCAGTATGAGGGACCTGGTGTTTCGGCGTAGAAAACAAATAGTAAAGAACCAAATAAGAAGTCTTACAGGGCATACCACAACACGAGAAAAAATCGTTTCCGGGGTTTCGAGTTTTTTTTTCTTTTTATTTCAAAATTGTTAGAAGATTGATAAATGAAAAGCGTCTTGCTCACAAGTCCAACTGCAGTGTAGGACAAAAATTCTCCCAGAACAATAGAAGCAGAGATGTTGGTGAAACCATATTTCACTTGTGGTACTATAATATAGAGGAAAAGAAAACCGACACTTCAAAAGATACTCGAATTTTGTTTCATTTATTTTTTATCAGTCTCAGTGCACAACGTATTTCCTGGCGTTTTTAATGTTTTTTTTTTTTTATTTTTTATTTGCAGAACGTGGGAGAGTGCGCGCTTCGCCGCAAGATAACTCTACGTGCAGTGAAGAAACCTTTACAGAAGATTCGTTTTCTATAGGGCGAGGTGTAGTTTTTCCAATGAACCCCTGGTAGGTAGTATTCCAAATAGAATGCTACTCACCTACCCCAAGAGGCCCATGTCACTTCTTTGGCCGAAAGGACGCGAGCCACTTGCGCATTCCTAGCCGGATTGAGGGCTCGTTTAAGTTAGGCATTCTATTGGGCGTCCCCAAGGTGGTTGCCTGGGACTAAAGTTTGATGGCACCGCACACGACATGTGGGATGAAATATAGTACGTACGTATAGGGTCACGCACGGAGGATGTGAACTTTCATGTTTCATTTTAGTAAATATTATTTCAATTTGTTTTTGTCTTAGAACTGTTAGAGCACTTTTGTTGTTAAATGTGTTTTTGTAGTTAACGTGAACTACGGGGATTGCATATTTTAATAAGCATTATAAGTAATGTCTGTGTCACGCGCTGAGAAATAGCAATTTGCCGTATGGATACACTAGATAGGTCATTCGCGGGAAAAAATATAAGACTGGGGAAATAAATTTAGGACAGCAGCAAAAGACAAAATTTAAGCAGCGAAGAGACAGTGGGTGCGCAGGCATGCTGGTGTCTGTTATACACGGCGCGAGGTCTGGGTTGTCGTCCATTCCGAAGTCTCGAGTTCTTCCATCATGCATAGCAAACACCGACTCGACCGCACACTCACCATTAATTGTTTGTTACGTGCGTCCCTTCATCTTCCCCAGTGTCGCTTTCAAAATTTTAGGCCACTTTTTCACGCGTGCATCTGGCTTCATCGCGCATAATTTAATAATTTACTGGATTCCCCCTCCCATCTACGACAATATAGATTAAATATTAAAAACAATTTAACCATTCTTTGAACAATACTGCTTCAGTTATTGGGAAGTAGCTATATGTCTTCATTCTGAGCGGTAAACGCCACAGGCTAATTGAAATATTTCTAGCTGCAGCTAACTGCAGAGCAGGTTGTTTTCTTAATTTGTTCCATCCAAGAGCTAGGAAGCAACTAGCTCAATTATTTAGAAGTTATTTTTGCCAGAGAATGTCAGGCTATCTAGCTGTGTTTAAGAATTGTAAGTTAGGTGTAAGTAGGATGCTAAAACAAATCGCGGAGTACTGTGATGCCATTATAAAGGAACGTCAGTCGAGCGACAACTCTCACAGGTGGTGTGTTCTTAGCGGTCTCGCGAAGTTTCTCGACTAGTGCTTGCCTCCCGAGGATAAAATACTGAAATTGTTTTTCTATGTGTTTCTAATTTCTGAGAATCGTTACACTTTTTTCGGGCAATCTAATATTATTTGTTTGTAGGTAACCTTGAAGATTTTGAAGTTTAGCCTGTTTTCTTGCCGAGACAAATTCGGAGGGCTTCGGGTTTGAATGGAGCATGGGTAAAAATATGCTGTACATGCAAACACTAAAACACAGGGTAAAATTATGAAGCTGTAGAATTCCTTAAAAGTAAGAAAAAAAGAAAACAAGCAAGAACGCAGTGTTTTGTTACAAACCTGCAAACAGCACTCCGGAACCCGCAGCCTCTGTTTCGTATAATATACGAGACAGGCTATATAACCATCACTTTGAAGAAGGCCTGGTGTTGTTGCACTCTCAATGCACAACTGCACTCTTGTTTATTAAGGCTAGTATATCTTGAATCTTTTATGTTTGACAACCGCCCGCGCTAAACTCCTTAGCGCCAAGCTCCGTTCTTTTTTTTAAGCAGTTTGTTATATAATAACTATTCTTCAAGATGAAAACTAGGCATAATAAAATAATCACATTTATAGAAGCATACGCTCTTCAGCATTTATTACGGTTCTCGGTTACAGACCATTAGTTAAATTACACGCACTTATATGCCGGCAGCCCGTATACGTCAGTGATAGGCTCTGTTGACCCTGCTCATGCACATTTCACATACAACGCCCTCGTGTACCTGGCACTAGAGACGGTTATTTTGAAAAATTACGACATGACTGATAATGGCCTGTCGACAAGCCCCGCAAACTTTATCGCTGGTCCAGGTTGTAAGGCAAGGAAAGCTTATCAGGACGTTTCAATTTGCAGTATCAAGTGCGCTAGAGAATCAAAAAGTTACGCCATCATTCAATCGATTTGTTGTTCCTCAAAATTATCACCCAGGGAGCTAGATATTCGCTAACTCCGTACGTTTAAGAACGTTGTTACCTTAAAAGATGAAACTCGACATTTCAATACATTGTTGGAAACTAGTAAACTGTTTTGTTTTAAACACTGAATGTCTTCAAGAAAGTCTGATGAAGTTAAACATTTTGATTTTTAGATTACTTATTCGGTAGCATTTTTAACGACAATACCTTTTACTGGACTGTTTTCATCAACATTGAGCATAGTGACTCAATGTTGATGAAATTACTAGAATTACAATGATGGCGAATTTCAGGGTCGTTCAAAACGTTTTAGTCGCATAACGTGTAATAAGTTCCATGTAACATTTTTTTTGTGTGTGTTAGCAAGCTTACAACAATTCTTTCACGTAGGATCTTCTAGCGATAAATTATGTAATTCCATAAGTGAAGTAAAAAATGAAGCGGCATTTACTAGAAGACAACGCAAGTCATACACAACGCAACGTTTAGCGCTGTTAGAACGACGCGTTGTTATGAAGCTTGGTTAGTGCTGATCAGCGTTGCAGAGATATCACTCCCGAGTTTTTATGATACCGGATTCATTCCGCATTTCCGCGACATCTGAAAGAGAATGGGATTGAATGGCGGCAGCGATGGGAGGAATGAAACGGGTATGGAATTCAATGCCTCATGCCCGGAATAGAGTGAGAATAAAGTTGGCTTGGTACTTACGCGAGTAGTGCAGATCTTCAGCTTGGGCCTACAGCTTGCTGGCGCACCGTTAGAGCATGCGGTCCAAATAGCTCCTGACACGGCATCTGCCTGACTGAGCTCGATGCTTCTTCGAGGATGAAAGTGGCGCCTCCGGTGAAGCAGCCAAAACTGAAAAATTATGAAAGGACAAGATGTAGTTCCTGGCTCCGGAAGACGCGATAAAGCGTCCTTTGGTAACCTCGCGCGATTACGGCAACGGCCATGGGCCACAAGGCAGGGACAAAGCCATGCCGTCTGGCTTTCTTGAATCTGGGCCTTGTCACTCCAGAGGCTCGCCTGGAGCAAAGTGTCCCATAACTGGCTCATATTTCGGTCAAACACAGGGCCGATAGTTGATTCCCCAACAAGCGCCTATATGCCGTTTCACTTTAGAATGGATTGCAGTCTACGGTGGGTGCTACGAATCACCTTGTGATTCCAGTGCTGTGAAAGTATTGAGTGACAACACGTTCCCGAATTAGAGGAATAAAATGGAACGCGGTTTCAGCCACTCCAGAAGTGCGAATAGGACCAGTATGTCAATTCCTAGGAGTTGAAAAGAAATGGATTTATCGGAAACTCAATTCCCCAGAATGGAGTTGGAATGGAATTGGGGTTCATTCCGCAACACTGGTGCTGATTTATTTTTGCCTACATTTTGGCAACCGATTTTCATGACCCCAGCACCCAATTGCAAATGCAAAAACCTAACTAAACATTAAAAAGAATAAATTTCACATGGTGTACGTTACTCACGCATCTTTCTAAATATAGAAACATCAAAGCTAATCTTGATGTTCAATTTCTACGTTTATTTTATATGGCGAAGGAAACAGGAAATAAAACGTTCTTGAAAAAGGAGCTGGAGAAGCAGAGAAATTATACAGTTCATACACAATCACCAAAAATCACTTTAAAAAAGTGAGCTTTCGAATTTAATAGATCGCTCTTGCCAAAACCCACAACCAAGATGCTTAGCTTTGGTCTGTGGTTCACACGCCCTAGCTGTTTGCCTTGAATACAAGTGTCTTTCAGTGAAACACCATTTCTGGTCATTTTTTTTACCAAGAATATATCCATACCACACGCCATACGTTGGCCCACAGCTTTTCGAGGGTAGGCTATCTAGCCCCCACACTACAAAGACATACAATCTCTTCGTCCGCCAGTTTCACAGATACCACTGCATATTCGACGGACGAATTCAGAAGAGAACACCACAACACACCATGGGCACACACTTGACGCTTCACTTCTCACCAGAATGCGATCCACAAGCTGTCCGTTCGCCCCTATAGCACCTCACTCCCAGCGTCATTCAGGTGTTACGGATGTGTAATCCACGAGAAGCAGCCGAAATAGAACTTGCGCGCTCTTCGGCCGGTCGCAGTGGTGGCACAGCTGAGCGGTATCACTTTTTCTTTCAGTCCCGCACACTTAGATTCCGAGGCAGCGCCAGCGGTCAATTATCCAGACGTTTGTCGCTGGCGTTCAGACTGGAGAAGAAATCGATGCACTGGCTGACTTTCTCTTCAACGTGTCTTCTTCGCACAAAGCCACAAACTGTCTATCCTTGATGATCTTGATGTAGATGACACACTTTCAAAGACATGTTTCCACAGAAAGCACCATGAACAGCTGTACGTGTTATTTCAGCATGATGTACGTGTACGTGTTAGATACATAAAAAATAATCCGAGATTGCTTTTCATATTATAAGATCTGCCCTTTCATTGACAAACAGTATATATACTTCGTTTTATATTGAAATAACCCTGAATTTCAACAATAGTCTTAGAGGAAATAAGTGAAGGACATCCCTCCATTGTAAACAACTCAAAAGGATGCTCTCACACCTTCCATTCCGTTTTTTATTTAGATCTCAATATTATTTATTGTTTCGCCGTTTCAACATCACGTGAATAAAGGGGCCGTGCAACGATATTGGGTAGGAATGTTTCTTACTTTCCAAAAGCTTATTGTAGTGACCCATCTACACTCGAACGCAATGCCACTGACCAAGAACCTTCTTCGCCGCCGCGTAATCTGAAGTATAAAAGCGGACGTTTTCTTTCAGCCTCTCCTTCGCAAAACTTGATGACTAAATTGTGGGGATAAAATTGTTGACGTTTTTAAACAGTATTATACTCAGGAGTTCGATATTTGAATGCAGCTCATACAGTGGACACGAGCACTGCGTGGGCATTTTGATTTTATCTCGTGACAGTCACTGCCTCGACATGCATTCGGTAGCGGCTCCTGTCCAATCACTGCGGTGACGGGAATAAGCGAACCTTAAAAATGCGGGGAGCAGCTCAGCACGCGGGTATGATTGAGGGAATGTTGGCGACTCCAGCGAAATCGATGGCACTCAGCGGCTAAAACAGAAAGCTATGATGGCAGGTTAATTGGCTCGCCATCCTCCTTGAGCGAATCATATGTTCACAGAGCCTGGTAGTCTAAGGACGAAGCCATAAAAGTAGGTTAGAAGACACGTAATGGAAATTTCCAACAATCAGCTCCAGATGATATTGCCGCGTGCATGACCGAGAAGGAACGCTTCTCCGTTCATCTAGAAGATTCGCGTTTACTCTTACCCCGAGTGTAAAAGATAAAGAGGCCAGAATGACCTTGCCTAGTCAGTCTCACCTTAGCTCAATCTCGAACGTTCTAGGTCGAATATTCGAGAAGCCGAGTGTAGGAGATAAGGAGCCGAGCGCGGTATTGCCGATTTATTCACTTTCGCGTTAGCCAGCTGCACGCCGACGCACCGCCACTCGCTGCTGCTTTCTCGACGCTTGTCCTTCTTTTTGTTTCTGGCACAAGTTCGCCGATTAAACCTTTAATTTCAGTTCATTATTCATCATCTCGTCACCTTCATCTGACAAATTCCTGGTGGAGGCGTGGGGTACAACCCATGCAGCGTATCCCTACGGGGACCCGCAGTGCTAGCCCCTCCTCAGCAAAAGAAGGCTTTTGGTGGAAAAAGCCGACGCATGAGCAAATCATTGTACTCAAGGCAAGTCCCCAGAGTTTGGTCCCTTGCCTGCCAAGACCAAGCCCAAGCCGTCTACAAGACCAGCCATGACCACCCGACCCGTCGTCGTCCTACCCGTCGCTGCACGTACACCCGCGTACTTCCACGGTGGGCTTTTTGAAGACGTCGAGGACTGGCTACAGAAATACGAGCGAGTGGCCCAGCACAACCAACGGACAGAAGAACAGCGCTTGCAAAATCTGTACTTCACGCTCGAAGGAACAACCAGGCACTGCTTTGAGAATCACGGGACCTCCTTAACCTCATGGATCGCCTGCGAGGACGTGCTAAAACAAACGTTTACCAGCCAACATCGACGGGAGAGGGCCGAAGAATTTTAATGCGAACCCAGGGTCCCAATGAAACCGCCACGAGCTTCATTGAAGAAGTCTTGCACCTGAGCGCTTGTGCCGACCGTCAGGCAGCGGACGAAAAAAAACTGCAAATCCTTATGCGTGGGGTGAAGAGCGACATCTTCGGTGGCCTCGTCCGCAACCCTCTAACGACAGTCGATGGGTTTGTTGCCCGAAGCAACAAACATCGAGCGGGCACTAACGGCCCGAGCTCGCCACTAGTTATCATTGGCTCAACGACGTCTTAACTTTGGCATCGGCTCGCTCCGAGTTCAGCACCAGCGCCGATGAGCTTCGCGAGATCATCCGCGACGTTGTTCGCAAAGAACTAAAAACTGCCGCCTTCTGCTGACCCCCGGCATCGCTGTCCATCGCAGAAGTCGTGCGAGAAGAGCTTTAGAGAGCCATCGAACCAAAGGCTCCTGTTAACCCTGCACGGCTCGAGCAATCGACGCTGACCTACGCCGCAATGGCCCGACAGCCGCCGCCGGCTGCTCACTCATACCAGGCGCTACCCCAACGTGAACCTGCAGCGACCCAGTATGGCCGACGCCAGAACGAACGGGCACCGTACGTCCGTCCACAACAACTTGTACCGAGGAAGACCGACTTGTGGACAACGGCCGACCAACGTCCAATGTGCTACCACTGCGGGCAAGCGGACAAGGTTTACCGACGATGCCCTTACCACCAGCTGGGCCTGCGAGGGTCTGCGCCCAATGCCCCTTGACCAGGCCTTGTGGAGCGACCTCGGAACATTGAAGACGTCTCCTCGGGCTGTCTCCCCGCAGGTGGATACCGTTCGCCATCACCGCGACGCCTATCCTCACCCTTCCGCCTGTCTCGCCGGAACAGTCCGTCGCCTCTCCCTTCTCGTCGGGAAAACTAAGGGCCGCAAATGCTGGTGGTGGAAGCTGCCGTAGACGGAAAGAAGCGAATATCCTCCAAAAACGTCGGGGGCTCCCACACTAGCGACGAGACGCATAGAAACGACGCTTCTGAGACAGTGTCGAATACCCTTGACGTTAACATTGATGGCCACGACGCGAGGGCACTCATCGACACCAAAGCAGGCTATTCCGTTTTGAGGTGGGAGTTCTCTTGCCGCCTTCAAAAGTGATGACGCCGTGGGATGGGCTGTATAAAGTTATACGCCTAGTTGGGGACCTGCACTACGAGGCCCTCCCCGACGGATCCCAACAATCAGGACGCCACTAGCTGCGACCTGAAGTACTGCACGTCGTTCGTCTCAAGTCATACTATGTTCGATAGTGCCAATGACTATATATGGTTCAGACCGACCCGCGGTTTACAATTTGCTGTTTTGTGGTGTAGCTCTTTGTTATTTGTTAATTTATTTAAAGTGGCATCGGGACGATGCACTTTGAAAGGAAGTAACGCCGCGTGCGTGACCGAGAAGGAACGCTTCTCCGTTCATCCTAGAAGATTCGCGTTTACTCTTACCCCGAGTGTAAAAGATAAAAGAAGGCCAGAATGACCTTGCCTAGTTTGAACGAATAGTAGTCTAAAATCAAATATACACCGGAAAATAAACGAGGTCTGGGCAACTGGGCTTTTGGTACTTAAAAGAAACACTGGGTTTAATATAGTCAGAAATACAAATTAAAGATTACATGACGGAAACTATGGTGGTCGCGTACCACCATCGCACAATGCTCTTGCTCTGAGTCCCGCAGGCAGACTGGAGTATAGTTCTCTGGCGCAGCTTGGTCTCGCCTGGCTGTAACTCGACGCCGCATCCAGTCTGACGCCAGCCAGTCGCGCTTTCATGGCGCCGGAATCTGCGTGTGAGACCCTTGATGCCGAGGAGTCAGTGCAAACACAAGCCTCCGAGAACACAACCTTCGTGCCCTCCGAGCTTGGTAGGCGACTTCAGGAATGCGCCCGGCGAAATAAATTAAAGGGCCAAAACCAGAATGGCGTTCGCTTGGAATGCACCCGGCAAAATAAAATAAAAGGGCCAAAACAGAATGGCGCTCGCTTGCACTAGTCAGTCTCACCTTAGGCTGAACCGTAAAAGTGCTAGGTCGAATATTCGAGAAGCCGAGTGTAGTAGATAAGGAGCCGGAGCGCGGTGTTGCCGATTCAATCACTCTCGCGTTAGCCAGCTGTCACGCCGACGCACCGTCGCTCGCTGCTGCCGCCGTCGACGCTCGCTGCGCTGCTTTCTCGACGTTTGTTCTTCCTTTAGCTCCTGGCAGAGTTCGCCGATTAAACCTTTATTTTCAGTTCATTATTCATCGTCTCGTCGCCTTCATCCGTGACAATATGGCCGCTTGTTCTGACTGCGAATTGAGGGGTAAACGCTGCTCGTTTTCTCTTATTTTCTTTTTGGGATTTCTATAGCCTGTATGTAATAAATGTCACGAAATAGTATAAGCTCTATTTAATGAAAGTAGAAAAAATGGTTGCATGGCCCCCTTAAGACTCCACTTAAAAAAAAAAAGATCGACCAGTAAAGTTGATTATAACCTCACGCACATATGTTAGCGCTATTACCGTTGCCAATTATAGACGCTTTGCAGCAGCTGTGCGTGGGCGCCGCCATAACCGACCTTCAGTTTTTGTTCTCTCGTATAACGTTTACTTCACTTCACCAGTATCACAGCCGAGCAGGTTATTGCCATTTTAGAGCTCTGCTGTGCCCTCCCCAGCACTGGCCTTTGTGAAGGCTCGTCAACGGCCGCTTCAGTGCACTGCATGATGCATGTTAAAGACTCCAGGCTAATAATACCTGCGTACATTTGCGTTTGAGAGCGTTTGAGTGCATTTGATTGCGCTGCATGGAGAAACGAGAGCTATAGTCACTGGCATATCTGTACTTCGTATGAAGCTTGGAACCCAACTCAACAAATAGCTTGGCACGAGGCGTAAGAAGCAAGGTTGTCCCGGTTTCTTCGCAGCCGCAACTCAGTTAAACGCACTCAAACGCTCTTAAACACAACTGTGCTTTGAAGGATCCCATAATTTGCTCATGTTCAAACTAAGTCGGCTTGATACCCCATTCACACGGCAGCGTAAGGTACCTCTAGCTTAGGTCCCTTAACTGAAGGTACCTGCATCGAGATGGCGTTCTTGATCACACGATAAATGAACGGCGCACTTTAAGTTGATGTCGATTGCATTCCTGCTAAACCACAAGAGGAGCGCGTGAAAAACAATATTCTTCGACATCGGTTTCATCGCGCAGTTTTGTAGTGTTGTGGTGGGATTTGTTCATAGATTGGGGAAAAGAAGAGGAAATAAGGTGAAAAACAGCGATGGTCGCCATTGCTTGGCCCCTGTCTCTGCCGCCTTTCTGACCATTATTTACCATTTCAACAACTCTACATGCCAGTGACGCTATCGAAAGGAATGGATGACTGACGAGGATAAAAGGTCCTGGACGGGAGAGTCGGACGACTCGTCTAGAACGTCGAACAAGAGCTCGCAGTGGTCCATCGCGTTCCGGTTAGTAGAAGACATTCTTTTCCACGTGCCGCCGCTGCTACCTGCTAGGCTGGAGTATGCGTTCTCGTTAATGCATTATTCATCTGCATTTGTGTGCACAACCATTTCATAATTTGATACTGATATATATTCAATTTGTTATAATGCATTAAACAATATATATTGTATATATCTGTGATTTCTGTCTGAAGCTCGTGGGTCCAGGCTACTCCTGCAGCTAGCTTGGGAGGGAGCGTGACGAGCTCCATTTAGCACAGGACCTCCATTGAGCGAAAGGGACCTTGTATAGACGTATGGATCACGATCTCCAGCTCCCTTTGCACTACAGGTTCCTGAGCTAAGGTACGCTTTACGCTGCCGATAGATCAGGGTATTACACTCGTCAATCCGTGATATCATGGGTGAGACAATCTTTAACCAATCGTACATAGCGTACTGTAATCAACAACTACTCGTCATCTTATTCTCTTGTATCACCCGGAGACCTTCAGGGCGTTGTTACTTGCCACTCCGCTTTTTTAATATTTGCAAATGACCTTTCTGCAGTGATCACATAACATTCTGCATTGGACTCTGCTGACGACTGCGTAATTTACCGATCCGTATGTAACCTGGATGATAACATAACCCTACAAGCAGACCTTAACCAAGTAGCCGGCTGACGTTAAAAGTAGAAAATTCCAATAAACACGCTTTTAAACCGAGGAAACGTCGTCACTTCCGCACTTCACGCAGTGCTCACGACGTCTCATCTCTCGCTTTTATTTACACCATGTGCAGCCAGGTACTTACCAAGTGTCCATCTTACAAGTATCTTGGCGTTCAGTTATTTGACGACCTCTTGTAAAGCACCCATTAACACACAACCTGTCTAACGTTAACGGCTCTCTTGACTATCTTCAACGGAATCTAAAACTATCACCATCATCAGTAAAATAAGTAGGCTGCACTACACTCGTAAGATCACAACTTGAATACGCGTCATCCATCTGATCCCTTGACAATATTCATTGATAACAGACATAGAGGCACATCAAAATGGCGCAATCAGATTCATATTTTTTTATTACTCACGAGACACCATGCATTACTTCGTTACGAATGAAACCTGAACTTGATTTGCTCTCGTCTAGAACGAACATTATCACGCCTGTCTCTTTTTTTACAATATTTACCATCATAACCATGACATCAGAACTTCATTGTTTCTCCCGAGTCCCACCCACTCGCCCATTCCTCGCACTCATAACCTCGGTAAAGTCCGTCCAATTTTCGCTTCATCGGTCTCGTTTCTTGACTCCACCTTGCTATTAACAATACCAGACTGGAATAACCTCGCTAACAATATCGTGGCCCAGACAGATCATAACACATCCATTTCCGAACTAACCACCCATTTTCAGTTGCACTAATACTAAATTCGATTCTTGTTTGTATAAACTTTTTGTTTGTGTATTTTTCTGTTTAATTAGCTGTTCTTTTTTCTAAACGTGTTGGAGTGTTTATTTTTCCTATTTCTTTGTACTATATAACAATGCATCTTCAGCTTGAACCCCCCTTGTGTAATGCCCATAAGGGCCCTCAAGGTTTAATAGATCATGGTGATAATTAACGGTACGCAGGTGCACACCTTTTCCGTTTCAAAAATCACGCTCATGCCGGTAAGTGGAGCACTCGTGCCGTTTACCTTGAGACTGATAACAGCTTGAGCTAGACCGCGCTCCTTGCTCAGGCCAGCAAAGACATTAACCTCGGACTAAATCGTGGTCCTAACTCAGGGCAGCGAAGGCAACAAGTTCAAGCTAGCTCAAACTTCTTGCTCAAGGCAGTGAAGGCAACATGCTCGAGCTAGCTAGCGCTTCTTTCTCAAGGCAGCAAAGGCAGCAAGCTCAGGCTACCTTGTGTTCCTTGCTCAGGGCAACGAGGAGCTAGCTCGTGCTCTTTGCTCATGGCAACGAAGGCAACAAGTTCGAGCTAGCTCACAATCCTTGCTCAAGGCGATGAAGGTAACGCGCTCGAGCTAGCTCGCACTCCTTGCTCAAGGTAGCAAAGGCAACAAGATCAGGCTATAGCCCGCGCTCCTTGCTCAGGCCAGCAAAGGCATAAACTTCCGGACTAAATCGTGGCCCTAACTCAGGGCAGCGAAGGCAACAAGTTCGAGCTAGCTCAAACTCCTTGCTCAAGGCAGTGAAGGCAACATGCTTGAGCTAGCTTGCGCTTCTTCCTCAAGGCCGTAAAGGCAACAAGCTCAGGCTACCTTGTGCTCCTTGCTCCGGGTAGCGAGTGAACTAGTACTATATGCTCGGGTAGTGAAGACAACAATCAAGTTCAGCGGCTAGCTCACAATTCTGGCTCAAGGTAGTGAAAGCCACGCGCTCAAGCTAGCTAGCACTACCGCGAGGTTGGTAGCTGGGTTAGTCGATAATCCGGAGGACATGACTGGACTGTAACAGCGCAAGGATATAAGGCGCTCGCGCTACGTTCTCAGATGGTTTCTGTGGTGTCTATAGTCGTTTTCGCAATTTGTCTCGTGAATGCCGGTGCTTAGCGTAATCGAAGGTGACAAGCTCCAACTACCTCGTGACTTGTTTACTATGGACACGTTTAATACAGTTCGAGCAAGGTCGCGGTCCTTGCTCATGGATGAGAGCGACAAGCTCGAGCTTTACAGCTCCTTGCTCAGGGAACTGAAGGCAACTTGCTATAGCCAGTTGCAAGCTACGACTGCTAACCTGGAAGTGCCTCTTAGACGAAAATGTACTCCTACGCAGAAGTGATGCACGACCGCCGTCACGACGTCACGATGCCGTCATCCAGATCGCAATACTTTGAGGCAGGGGTGGGGCTCGAACCCATGGATCCGCTGGCTTCTAGCAGCGCGACGCTAGTTTCGCGTGACACTACGCTGCGTTCTGAACTGCGCTTTACGTGCCCGAGGCTACGGCCACGCGATCCAACGGCGTCGCTTAGCGTTATGATTACATACGCGACATCGTGAGTCTTGTCGCTAACGCCAATGAAAATTCGAAGGGGCGCAAGACTTAACACTGCTGAGAGCCGCTACACGCCAGCATGCAAGACGGATTACGACGGTTTTCGCTGCATTGCCCAAGCTAAGCTTTAAACATTAATTCATAGACGTTGAAATACCGGCAAATTATACACAGACCACACTAATGAACCGCTAAGATCAAAAACAGCTGGACGTTTGGCGCGAACTTCACTGGCAGGAGTGCTCCGGAATCGAACACCAGCAGCTACCTGAGTAGGTTCTACACGGAAACGCCTCACCTGGAAGCGCGGCTGGTGTTTTCCACTGACTCGCTATTCTAGCTCGATCTGTCAAAACTCCGGGCAGCGATAGAGCTAGCTCTGTGCTTTCTATGCTCATGGCAACGAAGGCAACAATTGAGTTCGGGCTAACTCGCAATCACTTGCTCAAGGCAGTGAAGGTAACGCGCTCGAGCTAGCTTGCACTCAATAAAGTTGATAGCTGGGCTAGTTGGTAATCGTTGTACATAATGGAATAAAACGGCGCAAGGATACACAGGAGCCCGCGCGCCTTGCTCAGGTCAGCGAAGGCAACACGCTCGACCAGACTCGCGCTCGTTGCTCAGGTAAACGAAGGTGACAAGCTCCAGCTACCTCGTAGCTTTTTATACTATGGACATCGAAGGTAATAAGTTCGAGCAAGACCGCGTTCCTTGCTCGCGGACAGTGAAAGCGACAAGCTCGAGCTTGCTCGAGCTCGTGCTCAGGGAACCGAAGGCTACTTGCTGGTTCGCGCTGCTTGCGCAGAGCCTTGAC
The DNA here is from genome assembly GCA_037355805.1 of Ixodes ricinus. NCBI lineage: Eukaryota > Metazoa > Arthropoda > Arachnida > Ixodida > Ixodidae > Ixodes > Ixodes ricinus. The sequence continues at coordinate 75,270 of JAZHYW010052819.1, forward strand.
GGCTATAACAAACTAAAAACATATACCTCGCGCTTTTTACTCAGTGTATAGCCGAAGCTAAAAGCTCGAAATAACCTGTGCTCCTTGCTTTTACATGGGCACCTTGCCGACGCCATTTCTTTACACTTGAGAGCAAGCACCTGCACTCGACCCTTTTCAAAAGTCCATCAAGCAACATTGGCGGTAGCCGTTGCTTGGACCGTGGGCTGTGATTGGATGCGAGTCCTCGCCGAACGCTAACGTCAGCACTCGGGTCCAATACATGCTATGCGCGGAGAAAGCGAAGGAGAGGAGGAGTCGAGAGCGCGCGGGGACGTCAGATCGTCGAACTCTGATTCGATTGATTAGTGGTTATACCAACGAGGTAGAGGGGTTTAGATTGAAAAACTGGTATCCCGTTCACCAGGACCCCCACTTGGCTGCCGCCATGGTGTACAATTTTGACCACTAGACATGTGACTGAACCAAATTTTGAGGCTTTTACGCAAAACTGAGCCGAGATTTGTATTGCGATCGCTGTAAAAAAAAACATGATAATCTATTTTTTCAATACTGTTAGCTCCAGAGATCAGTGTCTATCGCTGATAAAACCCCAGAATACAGCACCGAGGCTGACGGCATCTAGCGGAGACATTGCGAAGCTGCCCGAGTTTTTATCGCAAAAGCACATTTTGGGCTTCAAACAAACGAAGCATAACTTAACTCGTCGGTACTGTTATTAAAGAACAATGCGGAGGGCAAGTCGTCTGTTTCTTGCGCAGGGGTTGCGATGATGTCAGAACGACGAGCTCTTATTGGCTGATTAAAAAAAATAGTGGGTAGACCCCAAGGCATCTATAGCATTGAGGTCTACCCACTATTTTGTTTCAATCAGCCAATAAAAGCTCGGCGTCGTCCTGACGTCACTGCAACTCCTGTGCAAGAAGCAGACGACTTGCTCTCCGCCTAAGCAATTATTTGTGCGCGGTAGTTCGTTAGAACCTAGACGTAAAACTACAACGTCACGTGTCTAGTGGTCGAAAATGTGCAACATGGCTGCGGCCAATTGAGGGTCACTTTCAGCTGCCAGTTTATCACTCTAAGGCCCTCTACCTCGTTGGGTTATACCTAAAGCTAGCTGCCTCTGTCTCCACTGCACTCGTCGAACGCGTTCGAATGCGAAAGCCAAACGCGGGACGGCTGCGTTCCGCGTTCTGACGCGTTCGACGAGTGCATGAGTGGATACAAAGGCAGCGTAGCTTTAGGTCTACCCACTAATCCTTCCAACCAGAGCTTGGCGTTCTGATGTCCCCGCGTTCTCTCGTTTCCTCCTCTCCCTCACTTTCTCGGCGCATAGAGTACGTGATCAATCAGGCGAACAGGTGATGGCGCGGACTTCTGAAAAGGGGGAATTACAAGCCTCCCGGTATGCTGCACATGTATACACGCATAAAGAATTAGCCGCGGGACGCCACGCTGACACCAAGCATGGCTATGAGAAGTATGACGCAGGTACTTGTTTAAAGAAACAACGTTTTAAAGTCGCGGTCGTCTGCCCACATGTAGCTGTCGCAGCGCTATAAGCCTAAAGGCGTTCCCGCATACGGTCTCTGACATTGCCGGCGTACAAAGCCGCAATGCATAATGTTCCACTGTTTTTTTGTTGTTGTTTTTTTACAGGATTTTTACGTAAAACAAGAGGTAAAGATAAGTTGACGTCATCAATATTTTCTGTGCGGAGCTCTAGTCCAATGTGTTCTTTGCACCTGAGCGTGGACCGTAGGGTGTATAGGGTGTTTTCACTGATGAAGTTTCGTCCACCATTTTGTTGTTATGAGCAGTCTGGCGCGTGCAGAGGTGAGCACTCCAAAGATTCACATCACACCCTCAACCTGGTAGCGCAAAAGCTAATAAGTTTCATCATGCTGACATCTAATAACAAAATGGCGGGTGGACGTCATGTGAAAACACCCTGTTCACTGGACGTCATATTTCTGGGCGATGTTCAGAGCGCGCGCGCTCAGAACGAGCTCACATATACCGGCTGAGAACCGGTAATCATGATGGTGAGGAATGCACGTTGCTAAAGAACCTTGGAAGCTCACCGTCAGCACGCGCTCAGCAGTCGCGCGCACAGCTATGGCCGCCAGTGCACACTCTCTATTAGCTGTGAGATGTTTTAGTGGCGCCCTCCTATGGTTACCTTTCGTGACGTCATTACCTTTGCGAACAACAAGTTCGATGGTGTTTGTAATGGGCATGATGGAAGCTGAAATCATTGCGCTTTTAAAGCAACACTACCAACACCGTCTCGAAATTGAAGTTCTCCCATTCCTCTTATTTCCGTCGATGAGAAATCCTTCGCTGACGTCATAGTCAGCATTCGGCCAATCGCGGAAGGCCAACCACAGCGACGCTTTCGATCGCGCACGTCGCCAATACTCCCTACGCGTGCTTTCGGGCAATCGAGACGGTGTGTATCTCGAAACATACCATTCGCATTTCGCTCTTTCTTATTTCGTCCCCATTATCGCTTGAATCGTCTCGTTCGAACCTCCTCAAAACATCCAAACCGGTTGTTTCGCATTTTGGCCTATTCGTATTTGGTCCCGTTCGCACTACGACCGAGTGGCACGTGGTTCTCAGCCCTGCACTAGCTCCGACGGCACGTCACTTTAAGAAAAAAAATGGTTTGGAGTATGTCCAGCGGCAAGCTGGGGACATACGAAGCCGCGCTTTGACACAAAGGAGCAGTTCGGTGTTTTATTGCCCAGCGCCTGCGACCGCATCCGGACAACCCAGCGAGCGGGCCCTGACCTTCGCTGCATGTTTCAAGAGCAAAACGGACGTATTCCAGGAACCGTTAGCCAAACCACGGGACCAAAGCACGTGTGCGTGTGTATGTGAGCGCGCGCGTATAGGGGATTTGGGGTGGGAGGGCGGGGGAACTTGAAGAAGCTTTTTCTGGAATATGCAGTGACCAATCCATGAGACCGACACCTCGAAGAATCCCAATTTAATTTTTTTTTTTTTTGGAGGACGAATTGCCAAGCATGTAACGAGAACGAATTAAATGCGGCGGGCCCGATTGAGAAGGACGGTTTGAGATTGGCGCGTTTGAAAAGGTCCAAACAAGAAGGTCGAAACGGGAACAGGTTGAAATGAGAACCAAGTATTGAGACGAATGTTAAGCCAAAGAGCTCGCACTTTGAGCCTCCGCTGTAGTCCATGTAAGAGCATCACTGACCCGTTGGCATCACTACGTCGCGAACAAAGCTTCTCCTAGATACGCGCCGCTTATATTCATGAAACTCTGTCCCCAGAGCTGGTTTCCTCGGTCGTAAATAAAATAACTTCGCGAGTCCCACGTCCAAGGGTCAACGCGATGGCCGCAGCACCTTAAAAACCTGCTCACACACATACACCACAGTGCTGATTCAGTGCAATAGACACAGCGCTGACTTCGATCTCTATAGCAGCGCTGAGCTCCGCTATCCCTGTGACGTCGAGTCTCTAGCGTGTGCACAAAATGCAGCGCAAACATAGTACTGAGATGCGCGTATACGAACCGCGGTTCGTGTACGTGCATCTCAGTTGGCCGACTTGAATGGAGCCCTAATTTTCCGTAAGCTTCGCAGATACGTTAACGCAATCCAGAAACGTCTAAACTACCCCGAAATAACGAATGGAGGCCGAACAAAGCAAGGAGCGGTCGGCATGTCGCCGTGCCGCAATGCGGACATCCGCGCGCCTTCCCTCCGCAGTCTCACTCACGGAGTTCTCCGCTCCGCGGCGTCGGGGCCCGGGGCTTGGCACGCGCGGCGGTGAGCTGCCGAGTAGACCAGTAGGTCTACGCGACGGATGCTCCCCGTATTTATACCTACGGCCGAGGGGGGTCGATGGAGAGCGGGGGAAAGCAAGCGTGCATCGCCGACGGCGCCTCTTTCAGTGCGTGCGTCGGCCCGCGGAATAGGCCTGGCGAGCCTACAGAAAGGCTGTGTCGTGCCTTTGCAGACGCCCGCTGAGGCCTACACGCGTCAGCCGATCGATGCGTCCGCGAGCGCGTTCTTCTGGCGAGGGATGCGATGAGGATGGCTGTCGTTGTTTCGTCGGGACGAACTGCGTTATTTATGGCCTCCTCGCGTCTCGCGAGGACGTCTCGCTCGTCCTATAAAGTTGGTGACAATATGGAAGTATACGCGGAATGTACGAGTGAGTCAGGTAAATATTTTGGGGGAGGCATTTCTCGTATTTCGAGAATCACTCGTTTGCTCGATCAGGACGAACAGGCGATCTCGGAAGCCAAGAGCTGAGAAAACTGTTTCACCGATCGCAGCAGATGATAGCCTCATCAGCATCAATTTACCAACAGATATTGAGAGAAGAAGTTGGCCTGTGAATCTTTGATTCGAGGCGTTTCTCTCTTTTGTCGTTTTATTCGTTCCTCGAAACAACGAAGCCGAGCAGTCGAGATCATTCGACAAAAGTCATCGTGACTCTAAAATTCATCCTCTAAAAATATGTCTAAAGGCAACATTTCTTCCACCGAGTGAACTTGTTAACGGCGCTGATTATGAAAGTTAATGCCTTTTCTTTCATAAAACCTTTCCTCTTTTTTTTTCTTCTTTCTCGTTGTCAGGTGACGTACAAAGTTGTCCTAAAGGATGTGTGGTGAACATTCCATTTTCCGAGCATATTGCTGTGTGTCGCGCACCCACTGTGATCACGATACAGGGGCAAACAAACCGTCAGCACGCGTTACAGTATATAGCGTCCCGGTTGTGTCTTCTCTATGAAGCACTATAAAGTCGCAGTCAAACTGCTCGTTCCTCGTTTACAACAGACACAGTGTTCGCTGCAGGCGTGCTGACAAAATTATTTGCGGACGCGCCTCAGGCATATATTCGTGGCACGGTTGCTTCACATTATATATGTATGCTTCCATTATGTCCTGAGACGTTTTGTTTTGTATGGCTAATGTGACGGGATTGTCTTACAAAGAAGAAACACGCCACAGACAGAAGTGTCTGTAGACTGTTCTTTTGTACGATATGTTAGTAGTATGACGGCGGTTTCAGCGTTCTCGAGGTGGAAGGCGCGGGACTTTAATTATTCGTGACTCCGATAGCGTATATAGCTATAGAGTGTCACCCAAATAGGAGGAGGGTTACGATAACTGTCTTTTCACCTAAACGCCCGGTGCGATAGTGCAGTGCATACAAAACGACAGTGGCGTCCGCTTTCCGGTCTGCTTGCAAACATTGATGACGTCTCAGAAATCTTCACACAGCAGCAATCTAGAAACCATATTCGTCTACTCTTTCCCCTATAAGGGAGAGCACAAATCGTCACCGTGAAAAGCAGTATTCTGACATCTACTTATTATAAAGTATGATGCTGTAGAAAAGCGGAAACAGAATTCCCATAAAACCAACAAAAACGACGCTATGTTTTGTTTTTGTTTTATTTTTACACAACGCGGAGTTTCATTTTTTCTTTCATCTTCGAAATCATGGACTCAGACATGAGATTCCCTTATTACTGTACACCTTTTTTGTGTGTGTCAAATAGTATCGTCAGTAGTGACACGATGACTGGAAAGACTAAGAGTATTCGTTTTCAAATATGTATTACGAAGTGAGCTAAAATAATACTCTAATGGTTTCCAGGTGAGCAGTTTTCATTATGCGGAATTGTGAGCTAAAAATCAAATCTGGTCTGACAGCGAATTTCGCTTTCAGCGAATATGTGTCCTTCACAAGTGTCACACCAGGTTTGAACAAATCTCTGCCTTAGAGAAACGGCAGTCTGATGATTGTGAATGCATCTCGCGATAAAAGCATAAATTGCTGCGAATTGCCTATCGTTCTTCATCCCAAGGATCAAATGAAGAGTTACCGCTCTACATATCCAATAAAACTCGCCCGTCAACTGTCGCTAAGTAAACCAATCTTCTATTAAAAACATCTAAAACAAAGCTAAAATAAATCAGGAAGCAGGCAGGCGGAAATACTCTGCGCGCGCAACGATCTCCCATTGGGCACGCCCCATCCCTTCCTCTCTTCCGGTTTCCCCTTTCCCAGTGTTGCTTTCCGACTCTCACCCGACGTGTACTCTTTTTCAAACAATCGAATAAACGCAGACAAAAAAATAAACTAACAAAAAACGGTTTCCGCATTGCAGCAACTCGATCCCCCTTCTGGTTCTCAAATCACGCCTTCCCAACTACGCAGCTCCCAAAAGTCCAGCTTTCCTTCTTTTTTCTTTTTTTTTCCTCCCCATCCGAAGCACAGGAGCGAAGGCAACCAGCGCGCACACAAAAAAAAAGTGAAGAAAAAAAAGAGAAATAAACTGGGGAGGAGAGAGCCCGCGCGCGAGAGGAACCAGAATAGCAAAGAGTGGGCGGAGCGAATATCCCTAACTTCCCCATAAAGCGAGCGCCGCTATTGGATGTGGCAAAGTCAGCCATCATCCTCCCCCATACCTCCCTATTGGCATTTTTTTTCTCCCCGTTCGGCAGGGCATTTATTTTCCCCGAAGAGAGTCACGTGTCGCGTTGAGAAGAAAGAGGGAAACACCATTTTCTGGACGAAATGGGAAGGGACTAGAGAAAAAAAAATACCGGTTCATTTTCCTTTTTTTTTCCCCTTGCTTTTCGGGCGGAGCGTTCCCTCCTCCAAGTTCGGTGGCCGATGAACTCTAGTTCTTTTGCGTGTCTTTCTTATCTGCGCGTACCACGCACACGGACATCCACGGGCTTGTGCACTCCGCCGCACGCGGCGCCGCCTGGGGAGAGCGTACGTCTATTACCGTGTGCACGCGTAGCATGTTGCCAGACTGGAATTTCAATTTTGTGGCTCTCTCCTTCCTCCCCTCACTAATAAAGTTGGAAACGATCGAATAATAAAAAAAAAGGAAACAACCCGGCGTAAATTGCAAGGACGGTAGCACCGTAACAGCGGTGTACATTTTAATCTATAAAAAAAAGATGAATGCTCTGAGTAAGACGACATTAGAAGCGCAAAAACAGGAGCAGAAGAGAAAGAATGGTGTGTTGCTCCGCGGAAGAGGGCGGCTGCCGGCATCCAAGAAAAATGGCGGCGGCTCCGCCATTTCTGTTTTTCTTTTTTGGCGATGCGTTCCCAATTAGTCCTAACGAACGTCAGCTGCATTCGATCAAAGGAGAACTTTTCTGCTTTCCGCTTAGGCTGTCTTTACTTTTCTGGTTTTAATTTTGTCCTGGACAATTTTCTGAGTGACAAAAATTAGATCTCGTCTAGCTGAGACCTCAATAGACGCTAACAGAAAGGAAGTTCTGCATAAAACAATCATGGGTTATAGCGTCATCTAGGGCGAGTATGTACTTATTTAACCAATTTATACATACTCGGAAAGAGACATTAACCTCAGCTAGCTCTTCGAGCAGGAATGAATGTTCGCTGACCTCTTCGTCATCTTGTCCCTTGGAGGAGTATTTCATAAGTAATGCATCAAGAATGTATTCTCGACAATTAATACTAACATGCCACTCTTTCATGCAAAGCCAACTCTAAGCATTACCAACCTCGCTGATATTTAACTGCACACTCGCAATTTACCACAGAAGTCAACTTCGAACATCAAATGGTTAAACATAGCGGAAATGTTAACTTATATCCCATCAATAGGAATTAACGTTTTTCATTCAACAAGTAGGACATGACATACCTAACACTGAATAAAGTGAACATTGTTTTCTTTTTATGGTTTGGTGATACTGTTGCTTGCCTTGTATATATTGTCCCACGCTAGCTGTATATAAACATATTTTTCCTTCGGTTTTTCCCATCATGGCTGATGAAATGTTCAAACTAATCATGTCTCACAGCGAACACTTATTTGTATTTTTTATTATCTACTCCAGATTTGGTTGTAAAAAAGGTCACAATATATCCTTTGATTTGTTTAAAACTTAAATTATGACCAGTTAAAATTGAAATCTATCGAAATCTACACCAATTTCGCCAGTATTAAAATATTAAAATAGTGTAGAAATGTAAGATGGATCCATGGCCAGAAATATTACAAAGTAGAAATTATTACATAAATAAAAATTGGCGGAGAAAACATGAAATACACAACTACACTGTAATGTGCAGTCTTAAAAAATTCAAGATGGCATACATGGTAAGTGGTATAACTGCACAGAAGGTGAAATTCAACCAGTGCTGTACACGTTCCTCAAAAAAAAATTGTTACTTTTTTATGATTTTTGGAACGCGTTCTCGTTACAAGTTACAAATGTGAAACTCGTTCCCGTTGCAGATCACAAAATGAAACGTATCATTACATTCACGTTACGTTTGTATTCTGCTGATTACCATAATTAGTTAGATCGAGGATATTTTTTATTTATATGTATATATCTATCTTATCAAATGGGAACATACGAATTTGAATGCCGTGATGGAAGAGCACCTGGAAAAGAAAAAAGCGGAAGCAGTTTCAGTTCCCCTTTAACAACAGTTGCTTCTCAATGTTGTTGTCCGCAAGACGAGCAAGTGAAGAAGAGGGTAGGGCTTCTGGAAGGTCAGGCTTAAAAATTACAAGTCCTTCTTCGTGAAGGTTGAATTCGTTGTTCAGTTTGGAGTTGGGGGACAAGGGTAGAATCAATAAAGATTAATTTTTGTTTACCTTTTAAGTGACCAATGTTCGGGATACAAAGGTGTGTTCGATGTCTGGTAACCTGTTCTTCTGTTGTAACGGTAGGTATCTTTGTGGAACTTAAGTGGTGGCTGTATAGTCGGCCTTAGATTTCTGGATGTGTGAGGATTTGTATAGAAGCAAAGAAAGCGGCTGAGTCTGAAACGTCTCTCTTTCTTTGTATTTTCCTTCGACTTAATTTCTTCTTTTTGTACCGCAGTCTCGGGCCTTGAAAGAAGAATCGATGTCCACTACAGCCCTCCTGCACCCGACTGTTACCAAGCGAGGTCTACACAAAATAAACCCTAATATAAGTAACCAAAAAGTTAACGAGATCCTACTCTTCGTAAAGATATTGTCTTTATACTTTTAGGATTTCCTCTTGGAAATAAAACAAAAATTACCCCAGTCGACGTGAAAAAAAAAGAAACGTCGTTCCTTTTTTTGTTTCAGTAAAAATGCAACAAGTTCCCGTTCCAATTCCACCCATGCAAAATGGAACGGCAGTGTTCCTTCGTTCCTCCTAAAAAGAATGCGTTCCAGGATAGTGCACTTCGATCATCTTCTGGAAGGAAGATCAGTTTAAGATACGTTTGTTGCAAAAGTCTTCGGCTTGTTTAGTGATACTGCGTTGGCATCTAGTGTTCACCTGCCTTACCTTTGGCACTGTGGTGAAGATCCTAGAACATTATATCTCACATGATTCGGAGTGCCATGTTTATTTTGTTTTCTAAAGGAATCAATGCTCTAATTCGGTACGCGTAGTGTCCTCAAAACTTAAACTATAAGAAGTCTACAAAACGCTAGCATTGTTTACAAGCTATTTCATATCTGCGCTGTCCGTGTTCAGTCCTTTTTATATGTGTAATTCTTTCGTCAAATTTTTTTCCAGTGCCAACCCGCTCTCTCTAAAACAGTTCTTTCTATTCTTTATCAATATTATCAATTGACAAGAACATATTCAGTAAGTGTCACCCAAAAATTAACGATAGGTAAGAACTCGCCATCCATCCATATAATTAACCAACTTGCCTCAATGCATTTAAAAAAAGTCTAGTATTAACCATATTCTCGCATGCCGCAAAAAAAAACAGTTATTGCATTATATAATATGCAGTGCCTATGGTGCCTCAAGAAGGACTCATATAATATGCAGTGCCTATGATCAATGCCTATGGTGCCTCTTCTATGGCTAAACTTACCAAGTACACCTGTGGCAGGCGATACAAAAGAGGCCAGTGGAACGTGAATCAACGCCATGACACTTTTCCAGATGGAGATCACATCATCCGCGCACGCAGTAATATTCACGTCTTAAAGCCGCTCCATTACTAAAAAATCTGACCCTCGAGGAGTTCTCTGTCGGCGCCATGCCAAGCGAACCGCCGCCATTCTTTCAGATTTTCAGAGCGGAGCAAAGTACACGGAGATGTAGGGACTGAAGGGCGGATTCATGCATGCATAAAACATACGACACAAGCAGCGACATTTAAAACACTTCTAGTATTCGTTAAAAAATTAAAATGTCTAAACCGATGGCATGCCTATTGGTACATTACATTGGCGAGTGTAGACACAGAAATCTTGCAGACGCGATTGGGGGACAGCTAACGTTTTTCCGAGAGTGTATTCTAAAATGTGCGCGCCAGAGGTAACGAAAGGTTCACAAAAGTCTTTTGTCATAAAAATCCTTGTTTATAGGGAGTAGGATTTAATTTTGCATTAACAACATATCTCAGGTATTGATTGTAAAGTTGCGGGTCATAATACCAACAGAAACATTGTAACCTACAAAAAAAAACATTTTATTAATTCAAAGTAAGTCTAAAAAAAGACGTATATATAATTTGTTTTCCTCTTGCACAGAACCAGCTGACCCAACAAGGCTTACGGGACTGATTGGTGAACCAAAATCCACCACGCTCGGTCGTTCAACTTATCAAACAAATAACGCAGTTACGAAAACAAAATTAAAAAACTTAAAAATACCCCGTTGATTCTGTAGTTCATAAGCAGGACGAAACAAAGCACAATTTGTAGCAGGTTTATTCCTTGTCAGAAACTCTTTTTCCTAGACCAAAGTTCTTTTTCTTTGAACTAATTGGTTGCCTTTTGTGATCTAGGAAGTTGCATGACAAAACCTGCACACTAACTTCAACTCGCTCTTGAAATCAGTAACCTACATTTTAAAGGGGCAGACAGAAACACCTTGGGAACTCGACGGGACTACACAAGACATTCCTGTTGGTGGGACGCGTTAGACACTAAGAAACTACCGTCTCAGTCAAAGCTCCCAAGGCTTCCGTTAGTTTACGTTGGATCACATGTCGCTCTCTATAGGTAGCAACAGACCATGAGCTTCATTGGTGTTTATCTGAGGGATTGGATATAAGCGAGCTTTGCGGCAAAGTAGAAGCTAGAGAATTGTCTACAATTTTGTAAACATATGCTTGAAATATTTGAGAAAATATGAAGGCACTTCTCTGTGACGCATGAAGGGAATAAATATGCCGTAGGTATAAAACAAACGTGAGTATTAGCGCCGAGATGTTTCGGTGGTGCCCTCTTAAGGTGTCCTTTCCCGCCATCACGACAAGGATTAGCCTCGCCGCGGTCGGCAGGATATGCATCTGCCTCGCCGTGATTGGCAGGATTTGTCTAGCTTTGAGCCGGCGGTTGGGAATTCATTCTAGTAATAAAGTAAGCGATTGATGTGGCCAATCGCGAACTTCGACCACAGCGACGCTCTTGGTCGCGAGTTACAAATGCACCCAGTGCGCGTACACAATTGGCTCTCACTCGCCCCCCCCCACCTCCCCCATTTTCTTCTTAAAACGCCTACACACACACCCACACGTCACTAATACGTTCCTAAAATTTTTTTAACGTGAAGTGTAGGTATTCACAATGGTATTTTTTCACGCGTCAGTTCAAGTTCAACACTCAAACCGAACAAATCCGTCTGTATCTCCTGTCACGCTGATCTGTTTTTCCCCCGATAACTATTGAAGAGTGGAATAGGATGCCTAAAGATGTGTTCTTGACAAAATTTCCAAATAGTGTTTAGGTGGTTCTTCGACTTGTGTCTGTTGATTGGGGCTTTTATTTTTCAAGTTGTTTTTGATAATGCTTCTTATATGACAGTTGCGCTAATAAATATTTTGTTTCAATTCCAGTGATTTTTTTATTATCACTTCTTGTAAATTAGACCTTCATACTATTTGTATTTTATACTAGAGATGATTTGCGATTGTTTGTAGAACCCACCCCCTGTCCAAATGCCTTACGGAAATCCGTGGCTTATTTGTAAATAAACAAGTAAGCACAAAAGTCTGTCAGCGCACTGCCTAAACAACTTCGGCGTTGATTTTTTTTTGCGTAACTGTATTGCAGTAACTGGTAAAAAATATATATAATCGACGTTGCAAGAATGTTTGAAAATCTAATCGACATTGAGAAGTATCGGCCGTTGCTACGCACTTTGGAAACACTATATACGAACTGAAGGACTTGCTTCGCACCATACGGTTATTACATGCACCTTCCTCGGTTTGTGATTTGATCTTCGGCCTTCTTATTGACTGTTGGCCGATATCTCACTGACTGAGGAGCAATGATAAACTTCTTGGGATACGTTGTGCCCCATGTTTCTTCAGATGTCAATGACTATACCGTTTTCACCTCGTAGTAAAAGAAGTACGGCTCCATGCGGATCATTAGTAATTTCCTCTCTTATATGGAGTATTAAGAGATATATCTAGGTGCATTTTAAATTCGATATATGTTATCTTATCAAGACGTACACGATTCAAGCGCCGAAAGCATCGCTTATTCCTCCCACAACCGAATCAGGTACAAACTACTTTGAGCGGCGTATAAATAATGCGCAAAATATTTTTTTCTTTTTTAAGTGACAATTAGTATAGATAGAACTACGGTTCCAATGCGCCACTCGAGTACGGACGCATCATTCGTACATCAAAAACAGGTAAGAGCATGTGTGAGCGCCCCTTAAAAAATGGCACCTACAAAAACAAGATTTTTCCACCTATTGCCCAATTCTCTTCGGCTTATTAGACACCAGCGGAACGTTTCTTCTTTTTCGGATAGATTGTCTCTAACATTATTATGTTGCGAACAGGCTGTAGTGGTGAATGTCAAGGCCGAGACGTTACGCAAGAAACGCTGCATGTGCACTGCAGTGCTGAAAATGGCGTTTCACATTACCAGTATATCAAGCACAAATCGCATTTTACCGAACCAAGGTTTTTTCAAGATCTCCTTTCGCTATAGGGTATACTTTTGTATACTTCGCAATGATGCGCTACCCACGCTCTGCAGGAAAACAGTCACGTTAACTTGTTCATATGTGGAGTGCGGAAAGTGTCCGATTAAACACGGCAATATTTGACTGCCGAATATCGATCTCAGAGACCTTGCTTGGTGAAGCTGGGAAATATTGGGCTGATGCCCTACTTACAGCAAGGAGAAACGGAGGGGACAATAAATCGCTTCATATAATTAAGCACGATCAAATATATTCGGCTTCAGTAAACTTGTGAAATAGAGGAGATTTGATGAATGTTGGGTAGATCATGGGACATTTTTGAATTTTATAGCCTCTGTTTTGTCCCCCTGAGCACGATCGAGTGAATCCCTTTTCTTTAACCATTGAATTTATCAGACTACGTTTCAGAAGCGCGCAGCTTCATAATTACTATTAAATGTATACCATGCTTATTTTAACTCGGACTAAGGCAAAAGGAGGAATTTTGTTTTAGCAGTTGAAGTGGTAAAAGTACCCCCATGAGAACAAAAATTTCCGCAATATTAAAAGTAAAGATGATTTAAAAACTAGTTCATCACAACTGTTACAAACTGATAAGTCTGGCAGATTTTCTATTCTTCCTGACATCCTTTCAGGGGCGTGAGGGGTAACATAGGGGGGGGGTAACATAGGGAAAATAAGGAAGAAGTACAATCCTAAAAGAAGACGATTTCGAAGGTGTGGCAAAGAATCTGGGGGGATCGTCGAGGTCGGCATTGAGTTTGAAGTTTTTCCACAAAAATATTATACCGGAGATGCCGCTTAGAGTAGTTGTTAATGAAACTGGAACATGGCAGAAGGTTGACTGGCAACCGAGAGAATAAAAGTTGTTTCCGTGTTTCTTGAAAAGGATTTAGGACATGTTCATTTAGATGAATCTCTGTCGCCGAGGCATTCAAACGAGTTGATCGAACTACTCAAGGATCACCATGAAAGGGGTGTACAATTTTTTCGATGGACATCAAAGATCTCTTTACTCACTGGAAAAGCGTCGTCTACTGAAAAGGGTGAAAGAGGTTCTGGAGTTGAAATTGGTTAAATTTCAATCACAATCAGGCATTTCCATATATAGTTTTCTTTCTATTCTTGAGTATTTTTTCCAGTCAACGGTTGTAGAATATGAAGTAGAAAAATATATACAAAAAGAGGGAGTGTGCATATGGCGGTCTGTCGCACCGATGTTAGCTGAAATTTACCTGAACTCCTTGGATTTTTTTAGGCTGCAAGACTCGTCAGATACATGTATTGTTAAAATATATCGCCGCGCACCGATCATCCACTAAAAGTAGGAATCCCCTACTGCATCACCTCCACCTTTTATGCCTCCTTCCTACCCCTGACCTCCGTCGACTGGAACCGCCTTCCCGCATCCGTAGCCTCACTCACTGACGCCGCTGATTTTAAAACCGCCATAACTGATGTTTTCAATAATGTTCCATAGCTGTTCTGTACCTTGTGTTTTGTTTTTTTGCGTATTGTTTTCATTGTTCACTTTATATTGATGTATTTTTCCACTCCTCTCTGTAATGCCTTCGGGCCCTGAAAGTATAATAAATGAAATGAAATGAAATGAAATGAAATATGTTGATGACATAGTGATTTGCTCTTTTCACAAAGGTCTATCGAACAGCCTAGAAACATTGATTATATCAGAAGCACCTGAGCTTCAGTTGAGGGTGGAAAGATCTAATAATGAAGTCCTTCAGTTTTTAGATTTGTTTATTCATACTGAAGAATGGTCGTGCTGGGAGTATGGCAAAGAAAGTTCAGAATTAGTGCCATTAAAATGAAGTTGCCACTCAAAAACTTTGAAGGCGGAGGTAGTTAAATGATTCACCAGGAATGCACAAGGCAGGTCTTGCATTCATTTTATGACTCAATAGTTGGAAAGACAGTGGAAAAGATCGGACAAAGGCAGTTATGAAGATCAGTTCATCAAAAGACAAATATGTCTACAAATCACAAATAAAAGTGAAGGAAAACATAAATCAAAGAGCAAGTTTGCGTTAATCTCGTATTACCATAAAATAGCGCAAAATTTGAAAGCAATTTCAGAACAGTTCGGAGTAGACATATTTTAAGTTAAGTAGTCTCACGCCATTTCAGACAGCTTCGAGTGGATGCAAAAAAGCCCACTGTGAGAAGTCTCTTCCCTGCAAAAATGGAGTGGTCTGTGAGATACTTTTGGCTTGTGGTTTGAAGTACTTAGGGCTTACTTCAAGGTGTATCAATAACAGGTTAACGGAACACAAAAGAAACGTAAAGAATAATGCTGCAAATTTGGAATTAGCTGAACACGTGGACGAATGCAATAATTCTTGTGCACAATGGTCAGGAACAGAAATAGTACACCGAGAGGTAGATAACATGAAGAGAGTTGTAAGAAAGACAATCCGGATAAGAACAATAGGAAACTGTATCAGTCGGCTTTATGCAGCTTGGTGGTGCTTCAAAGAAATGTTTGCAGCTCTAGTTGTGCTCTGTTTTGGTTGTCCATTTTTGCAAGTGTTTTTTCGTCCTTTTGATGGTAACTACTATATAAAAACCACGAACAAAATTACTGTGACACATAGTCAAGGTTTGCACCTTTGACGCATCATTACACAGTGATCTTTTCAATAGAGTCTTAACTAAAACTTTTTTTTCCGAGAAAAAAGTTTTTAGTTGACTCTATTGAAAAGATCACTGTGTAATGATGCGTCAAAGGTACCTTGGCTATGTGTCACAGTAATTTTGTTCGTGGTTTTTTATATAGTAGTTCAGAAGCTTTTCGTCTAAACCAACCAAAGCTATCACTGTATGTGCGTATGTCGTAGTTGAAAAGCATTGTATAATGTTTGTGACCCCTAGCTGTCTGGAAATTTTTTCGTCTAAAATAGAAGGTGGCTGTGCTTTGTGGGTGACATAACTTTGTTTTGTGATGTGGGGGAGGATTGTGTGCGCGACTTTGGAAAACAGGATGTTCGGTGGTTTCGTGGCGGTTCTAGTTCTGTATATAAAAGGTTAGTTGAATAAAAGTATTAGCTGAGTTAGAAACTCTGTCTGCCCCGGTACTTTCTCTCCAACTGTAAAAAAAGAACAACGTTTTCTCCTTTTGCTTTAGTCTTGGGTTAAAATAATCATAGTAAACTACCACCAGCTCGCCTGCGCACTGACTGTAATTTTATTAAATGTAATTTGTCCCGTCAACTAGATAAATTATTTGCTAGCACGTTTTTTCTAGAGCGGGGGCTTGCATAAGCGAATATTTAAGGGAGATGTCTGAGTATTGTGAAGGATGGTATTAAAATGTGTTTGCCAGTTCTTTTCAATTTACATTTTGCAAACAGTATTAGTCCAAAGTACAGTTTATTAAGTGTACCTTTCGCAGCCCTCGGAGCACATAAACCCTCAGTACATTTTGTACACAGCGTGACACTGTTAATGAAAAGAGACGATCGCCAATTTCTCTTTTCTGTTTTAGAATCAAAACAATAAAACTAAAACTCTTAACGTGGTGTTTTTTTTGTGCAGTAATATTTTGGTGGTAAAATATGGTGCTGACCAAATAATTTTCGAAGTAAATTTTAAAAAGTACCAATGTAGTGCTGTTGCCGAGATTGCCGCGTGAAGTATACCTCACCAAGCCGACTCTAAGGGAAATTAAAGTCTAACAACACTAGCATAAAGTGCTTTCGAAAACTATCATCCCTGAAAAGAATAACTATCAATAACAAAACCGGGATCTTTATCAAATCGGGTTATAATACCTGCCGTCGTATGAGCACAAAATTAATATTATGATGACCTGAGTATTTTGGGCATTCCGGGCTCAGTCCCCGTAACCTTCAGGGGATGTTAGACGCGCCTATAAAGCTTTCGGATCCTTGACAACAATTACCGAGTTCTGATCTGTAAATTAGTTACGATATTCAGATAAACGTACTAACACAAAACAAATTTAAATTTCAGCTGGTTTTGAGTTTTTTGTCGCGAGAAGTGCTACAGTGTCCAGAATACTCCTTTTCATGTTAATAGACAAACAGCTAGTGAGTTATGAACAATAGTTGCACAACAAATGATTTAACCATCATTTCAAATAGGAAAGTTATATCATATATTCTCTATTTTTTCAACGCTAAAAATAAAAACATAACAGTCGCTTGTATTAGAAAGCCATAGGGAAGAAGGGTTTTACAAAGAAAAAATTTTAATATAAAATTTGTAGTAGTTTCTTATAAAACCTGCAAAATAAAAGGCGCAATCAAATCGTTACAAAACTAATTTTGTAACGTAGAAATAAAGGGCAGTATGGGGATGCGCGCGCTGAAGTCGAAGGCAGAGACCTTCCTGTGTCATGTGTTAGTTCTGTAAACATTTGGAGCTGCGCTACAGATGTTTTGTGGCCAGGAGCACGAGCACAATAACCACTTCAGCATGCACTGAAAACCTGGGCGAGAGCGACAATCAATTCTGCGTGAAACTCAGCAAATCTAGAACAAAGATCTTTGAAATGTTTCAACAGGTTTATGTCGAAAAAGCAGTGAATCGTACGAGGTGTTTTCAGTGGCGCTCGCGCTCAAAGAATGGCAGAACATCACTGAAAGACGAAGAGAGGTCAGGGGTGTTCGTTCCCACAATGGTCATTTGAACATGAACTGCAAACCAGAGCGAGAGTCTCGCTCTTGTTTGCAGTCCATGCTGAAATGGCCATTGTGTTCGTGCGCCTGGTCACAAAATATTCGACAGAGACACTGAAAACAGCTTACTTGTAGGAATGTGTTCGCTACAAGCAGTGCATTCCTACAAGCAGCGCGCCACGTCCTCCTATCACACACGGCGCTTCGGCGGTGACATCACGCTCGCCCACTGCGTAGGCGCGGCGAACCCCGCCGGCTTCACGACGGCTTCCGTGACGAAGCATTGCGTTGCTGTGCTTTTCTTTTGTGTTTTATTTCTAAGGCCCGTCCGCTTTGACCTTGGCCGCACCCGCCGGCTTCCGTGACGAGGCATCTGCGTTGCTGTGCTTTTCTCTGTGTTTTATTGGGAATGGGCCAATGGGAATTTAGGTGCCGCTTCGCTCAGCCAATGGGGAATTTCGGTGCCGTTTCGGTGAGCCAATGGGAATTTGTGTGCCGGATTTCGCCGGCACTCCATGAGATATTTAATGCTTTCTCATTAAATCTAGTGTAACGTAGCTCCAAGTGTTCACAGAACGACGCTCTTTGGCGTAATGATACATGACTGTCTCTGCCTTCGACTCCTGCACGAGCATCAACTTGATGCCTTCTATTTTTACGCTACAAAATTAGTTTCGAAACTTTGTGATCGTACCACGTAAATTTTGCAAAATATTCTGACTTTAAGAGCGAAAAAAAAGTATGAAGGGTGGCTAGTCTAAAAATATTTCATATTCTTCGCAGCTTAGATTGCAGGTGGGTAAACTAGAAATCGTATTCTGATATAATATATTTTTTATTGAGCTTCCTGTTTCGGCTGCCCGGTTACAATTAAAATGATGTTGCCAATATATTTAGTCGGCTCTTATATAGGACGACAATTTTACTATACCACGAAACAAAGAAAAAAAGCGCAGGACTGTTTATTCGTAATATTATGAATAATTGCGGCACTTAAAAAAAATATTTTAAAAGTGGGTCGTATGAATGTATTTTCGCTAGAGTTCTCAATATAAACTGTAGCTACGCAAATACACTAATACCTGTCTTTTGCACGTGGGACAGTGAGGTCTTTGCACCAGCTCTTTCTAAACAAAGCATGAAAAGTCAGGTAGGCCAAGCCAATAACCGCGGTAACGTTAAAAATGTGCTTGCAGGCATTAGGTATCAAAGCAAATACGTAAGTCGAGATTAAAAAAGTTGATCATGTGACCGCATTTAGCTACAGAAATAGGGACGAAAGGTACGCAAAGAATAAAAGCATTTCCGCGCTGTATAAAAAGTTGCGCGTTCTGATCGTCACTGGTGCTGGCTGCACAAGCGCTCATGCAGCCGAGGCGCAGTCAGAAATACTACGCGCTGGGGTCAGTGCCGGATTAAGGCATTTTTGAGGCGTGGGTTAAAGCTGTTATGGAGACCCTACTGTTGGGAATAATTATGATCATGGTGACGAGTGTGACGACGATGGTGGGTGTAACGACGACGATGCTAATCTGAATCTCATATTTTTCATTTTATCATTTTTTCGAACCTCTTTTAGATTCATAGATTCAATGAAATGCAAGTTTTTCTTTCCGGAAATGAGGTGTTAATTAGAAACTGCTTCGAAAATAATCAACCCCATTTAGCACTTTATAGTGTCATTTTTAAATACAAAACTCAAACCATTAAAATATTGGGGAAAATATTCGGATGTTTCATTCACATCGAGTAGCTTCATAAAGAATAATAAAGGGTTTCCGTTTTCTGAATGATTGGATGTTGTCTAACTACCCCTTTATATAAGTAATAACCGACGTGAACAGTGAAATGGAGAAACACCGGTAAAAAAGAAATCTCGGTAGTTGAGGCTTTATGGGATCAAGCCACTTCGTCCACACTCTTCTAATAACTGAACCCTTGTGTCACAAGCAAACACATACTTCGACAGCTAAGCCATACAAAAATAACTGCGTGGATTCAAATAAAATATCAAATAAATAAATAAATAAATAAATATATATATATATATATATATATATTTTTTTTATTGTCGTATTTACACACTGCTTATTTGAACGGGAAATAGTATTTCCATGTGTTTTAAGAGTGCTCTTGTTCCATGTAAATGCAGTAACTTAGACCTTAGCGGCCATTTGAATGTATGACACAAAGATTAAAAACAAAAAGTGATACCTCAGAGATTGGTGAAACCATTGCAGTATTCGTATGAGCCGGAGGAAAGGAGAGTATTCACTCGCACTGGCAGACCCGAAAACGACTCCAGAGAAGTTGCTTGCAGTCATGGCCTATCGAAAGCGGTTGCGGGGCGTCTCAAGAACAGGATACTTTCAACGGCCATTCGTGGTTATGGATTCGGGGTCCGAAAGATGTACCAGCATCTTTTTTTATATATTTCTTTAAACTAGTCGTCCTGGAGTAAACTCCACAAAAAAAACTTCGCCAGAAAGTTGGAAAAAAAAGTCTACCATGTGTGCTGCTCGAACAGCCTTTGGCAACAACTGCCTAACTTCCAGACCACCATTCTGCGTAAAACACGTCAAGGGGGCCCCACTACAAAAGAGAACTCGATCCATGGCCGTCCTTCTTTCGAGTTTCAATTAAAAGAAACTGACCGCCAACGTCGAAGGATTTGCACCCTCCGCGACAAGGCGCATGGGAGGCATTACATTTTGTTGCTTTGGCACGCTCTTGCACAACGAGCTCACAAACGCCAGCTTGTCTAGAGACGGGAACCTTACGGCATCCTCATCTCACAGTTGAAAAAAGGGAAGGAAACGAGGAGGCCAATGCGCCAACGACCCTTTTGAGTGTTCCTTCTGTTCTTGGTCTGAGCTGTCTTAAATGGAAAACGGCTAACATGTTTCAAATTTTTAGTGGCCGCCACGGTGCCCCCTGACAGCCTGGGGCCCGGGGCTGCAGCCCCTTATCCCAAACCATCACCCGGCCCAAGCTTAGGCTTCTAGCGTTTACGGTTAGTCTGTGTTAAGGTGAGACGAAGCCACTTTTATAAACATGCCTGTATTGTAACGGTTTCTCGGCCCCGTACAACATAAACACAAAATGCGTCCAGTAAATAACCTTGTTTGCACGAAGACTCATGCCACAAAAAAAAAGTGTGCTTTGTTATGCCACACTCGCGTCTGTACTGTAACAACGCTGCACCAAACAATAATATATATTTTTAAATATATTACATAATAAAGTTTCGCGGTGAAGTTCAGCTTTCGGGACTCTAGCTTAATGAACACGTCATTAATTGTCAAAAATAAAAAATAGTTCCTTATGAAGCATTCTCCCGAAGATCCAAGGTAGTTGTGGGTGAGGGCCAAAAAGCACGTGCTCGAAGAGCCGGTGCTTAGAATATGAGCCTTCCGAGGCAGTGTTCTATGAGATTCCGAGCTCAGGCTGAGGGCTCCAATTGTGCAACTGCCTGTAGTATATTAAGAGCATCATTGCATCTTCATATATTTCACTTATCAATAATACATGATATATATGCGTTCTTTTGATGTATTTTACATTCCGTGCATTTGCTTTCACATCTATCATGAGCGCACATGATTCATTCTCGCATTCCCCATGATTCGGTCTTTCACAGTGCCAAACAGCAAATATAAGAATCATTTTCTATGGATCAGCTCAGCAGCTGGCCTATTTTTTTTAGCAGTGTTGTCCCGTGGCGCTCTTAAACGGTTACTTGAACGTCGGATAGTTAAACTTGTTGCTCATGACCAAAGGCAAATAGTCATAGAGGAAGATTTCACAATTTCAAAGAATTGTTAAATCCATCCACTCTCTAAATCATCTTTAGCTAGCCGCGACCTACTGTTGCGAGGTTATTAAGCTAAACAGAAAATACTAGGATGTGTAAATCATTATACAATTTTTTCGAATGAAACAAAAATGCCAAAAATGATTGAGAGCAGTGTTGTCCAAAATAAATTACTATGAAGTTAACCTCACTTGCGATATGTTTGTACCTCGCTAAGTTTATTGACATATGATTCTTCACTGAGGCTACCGAGATATTTTACTCGGGTGTTCTTTTCCTATTTCGAGTATAAAGCACTTTATTTCCCTGTACATTTTGATTCTGTTTCTAGTGACGCAATTCAGAGAGTGCATGCAGTGTTAACATTCGAAAAGTAAAGGGGTACACGAAAGATACTTCCAATAACTTTGATACTTCGGAGTCATTATTCATATATCTGCAACAAATGCGATCGAAGCAAGTTTTGCACGTCTAGTTGGTAGTTTAATAAAAATTACTTCAAAACTGTTTAGGCCCACCTCAAAAAAATATCCTTTATGAAAAAACCTTTTAACGCTATTTAGGTAGTTACGCACGTTGATGGTTTAAACTTTACGTGAGAAAACCATCTACGCTATACGCGTATCTGTGCAGATATAACAACCCATACAAGCAGGAAGCGAATAGCGGGGGTCTAATAAATTCACACATAAGTATCATTCCTCATTGATATTATGAAAGAAAAATATTGTTTGTGTGAGCCGCCAAGTTTTCAATACTCGATAAACACATGCTAGTGGCAAAAAGAACGTACTGAAGGCGTAGGTCGCGAATAATAGATGTACGGCGTGGTTCAAGAAGAACGCATATCCATCGAGCACAAGTAAGGCGAGACCTCTCTCCATTACACGTTACATCTTGAAGCACACTCGGGATCGAAGCCGATACGCATACAAAAAGATCCAAACACCTTGTTCGTGTTGGCGCAAACAAGGTTTTGTTGCACGCAATCAAATGCTAATTTGAACTAAAAAAACTATCCCGGTTTTACCTTACAATTTTTTTATTGTTCACAACTATAGTTAGCTCTTCTGCCATAACAAAATGTATAATTTAGGTAGCAGAAATAAAAAAAAATGCTTGATATAATTTTACACAAAATACACCTGCACCCAAAGGATCGAACCTGCACGCTCCCAGTTAAAAAATAAATAATAAAAAAGCGGGCCTGCGTTTAACGACACTCGACGATAATAAAAGTAGAACACCCCACCACCACTACACGTGATCCAAGCGGTAAAAAATAACCCTAACCACGATAGCAAACACAATAAATAAACGAATACATTTTTTAAATCTATATTGAACGGATCGCTCCTTTTTTTCTTTTTTTTTTATAGTTCTTCCCCCACCGAAAAAAAAATCAATTTCCATAGGCATCTATAACAGGTGTGGTTGTATATCCTAAAAAAAAGAAAAAGCACCCTGACGCCGATTTTTTTTTCTTTTGAAGGGGCAAAAAAAAATGAAAAAAGACAACGGGGACGAGTGCTTAAAAAACGGAGGCAAACACTAAAAAGACGTTTCGAATCATGTGGTTCATTGTGCTATTTGTATAAAAAAAACTGCAAGGTGCATGCTTTTGAGTACTGGTATCATTGACTGCTTTGGAAGCTTGCACGGCGCTAAAAAAATGTGCTGTCATAGATGTAACGCTTGTACACAGAAAGGAAAATACGACTGAAACGAGGCCTGCTTGAGTTCATTTATTTACGATATATTGTTCGGGACCATGGACATATAAATATATCCGTTCGTTGATATTTAAAAAAAATATATGTAAATTTTTGCTTTTTTTTTTTGTTTAATGCTCGCTTTATGACTAAGTTTCTCACAATTCGTAACTTTTAAATAAGCGTTGAATGTTGACTAATTTTCATATAAACTGCTCAACTCTCTATGCTACCTTTCAAGTATCGATTTTAAATGTTTATCTTTTTATTCAAATCTAAACGAGGCAAACAAATTTAAAACAAAGTGCAACGCATTCGAAATAAAGATGGAGTTTTATTACTTTTGAATGCTTCTGCACAAAGATTACGTGCAAATTCGAATCATCTCGATATATGTTTTGTGATATTTTATGAACAAATATTTGAACCAAACGCTTACCGTATATTGTGAATTCGTAGTCACAAATGAAACAATATCGCTTACTTTCTTTATCAGATTTCCTAGACATCGACAAGTTAGGTACAATTTAAATATATATAAAATGCCAAAAACAACTATGAAGATGTTTGAATCTAGTGCCCCATGAACCGAGTATTAATTCTATTTAGCACGAACTTAAAGGCTTGATCCCTTGCAAATGAAACAAGACGCCTCGTATTTGCAATTCATTAAAAACTACAATTTGAGTCTAACTAGCCTTAAAATGATTTTACCTGTATAAAAAATGTATTTGGCTTTGTGGGCAGTAAGACGCTGACGTAAGCTTTACATTATCTGTTTTAATATGGCTTACATGTTCTGATCTTTTAGCAGGCAATATATCTAAAAGCACATACTATTAAGGAGAAAGTCAAGAATCTGTGGATGAGACAAAAAAAGAAAAACTGCTGAGCATGAGCGTGATTCTCGACACTCTAGATTTGAACTCACATATTGTTGTTGTTTACATAAACGCTAACCTTGAAACATATTTCCTACGTATACTTTTTATATTTATATTTTTTTTCAATATAAAACAAAAGTTTTCTTTTACAATAACGCTAATCAGTTTAATCCAGTGCAACCTCACTCTGAATATATTTAAAGTTTTAATAATACAGGCATTGAAGCGGTTCTGTATTTGAAGGAAAACACTTAAATCGTACTTATTTGGCCTCCAGAATCACAAATTTCGAAATTGTTCTTCAAGTTGGTGCACGGAGGCTGCAGAAAATAATTTTCAAAGTACCGCTGAAGCCCCTGTTCTCAGAGCGTGGCTTCTCCAGAATTTTCGGAATCTCTGCTCTCGCGCATCCTCAGCGCCTATCAAAGCTAGGCATGCGCACTCTTGATATTTTCAAAAGGGTCAGAAAAAGACGTCATTACAAGCGCTGCCCACACAAGCAACACGCGCTTGGCGGCCGAAATATCTGGGTATGATCAGATGTAACGTCTGGTCGGAGTTTTTATGTGTTTTCTTGCGTTTAGTTACACCTTCGAGGGAAAGGAACGTGATATTGAGATTCACGGGATAAAAATACTCTAGAATGCAGCTCTTCGTTTATTTTTAAGAACCTCTTCAGCTTCCCTTCAAAACAGTAAAACCTAAGCCAGTTCGATAGAAAAAAAAGAAGAGTAAAACTGAAATTTGACAAAGTTTGGCCCAAGTTATCGGCTATAGGTTAGCGCATTGGCTATTCAAGACACCGCCTTCACTTAAAATTGCTTTTGGTGTAACTGGAAAATAAGTATTAATTGACTCGACCTCATTCTGCACATGCTCATTTTCATCCCAGCCTCGTTTTAATTCAAACCTGAGTATGCGTCCATTGCGACAAAGGCAGATCGGCACTTCGAAAACAACTAAACAGTATAACAGTTTAGCAACGTTTATCGCTGCACACGTACGTTGGCCTCTACAGCTGGGAATGTCCTTAACCCAGCGAACACAATAAGGTTCGTTGGTTATTGGGATTGTGTGGGTATTTGTACAGCGTGTAGTTGGTCAGCCATTTCAAAGTTGCGCCGAGTCCCTCGCTGTAGATGAGCAATTTAGTCCGTGCAGTACAACCGCTAGCCTGGGGTCTTTCGGTTGTACTGAACCTTCTAGAATCGTGTACAGACCGTATGTACACCCGGAGGTAGGCAACGCGAGAAGGCCCGGATTCCCTTGTCACCTTCGAACTTTAGAACCATAGAGAACAAAAGAAAAAGGGCAGACCCAGATTCACCAGCTCCTGAAGCTCAAAACTGCCGTTCCTTCAAGCGCTTCAGTGAAAGACTCTTCAGCGTCGCCGGAGATGTATTGTCAAGAAAGCGGGGCAACATAACTGACGAAAACTTCGAGAGGCAGCTACCACTTAAGTGCAACTACTGAAAAGAAAATAAAACCTGAAACAAATGCAGTCGTGCATTTGTTGGTCAAAGTAATGAGAAAAGTTACTGGTTACTTTTGAGGTAAAGTAAGGCGTTCCTTTTATGAATCGGCAACGAGCAACGTATTTAGTTACTTTTTGAGCGAGTAACAAGTAACGTTATTTAATTACTTTTTAGGGGCAACGTGTACATGCCTGCGTAGTTCATAGGAGCAAAATGGTCCTCTTAGCTGGCGCTATACGTATCAACCTAAAATAAGCTTATCAAGATTGGTTGAGAGATACCTTTATACATGAAATGGTGTTTTGCTCCCTGATAAATTTTGATCACATAAGCAATACCATTCTACGATTATGGACTCTGTATGACACATATTCACAAAAAAAATATCGACAGAGGACAACCGTGGAAGGTTTGTAAATCTTGTGGACGCCCGCAGGTGCGACTGATGTGTGGGGAATTGCGGAGCAAGAAAAGCGGATTAGTTCCAAAGGAAGTGACACGCTGGATATTCATTGATTGGGGAAATTTCATGCATCTCACAACGGTTACATGTTAATTCTACTATAATTTGGTGTATGCGCGTTGCAGTTTCAGGAGTCCGAAAGCCCGGAGGGCTATGGCTTCGGATCTTTAATGACAAGCTGAAGCGATGATCTGCGCCGGGCACGGCATATCATGTTCACGGCTCTTGCTTCTTTATTGGCTGTTCGACGTTCTTATTTGCTAATGCCACAATCACTAATATCACTAATAAGATGCCGCGAGCTTCTTAGGCTGTCGGTGTCTGTATACCCGCGTTTGTGTCCGGTAACAAGAGTCGTAAGGCACCTTAATCGTGCATGGAGCATCAGAGATTGTGCTCCGCTCAAAAGGTGAGGAACTTCTGGAAACCCTACAAAGTAAAAATTTATGCGTAAAAAAATTTGCATAGTTATATTTTATAGCAGGAGTAGCAATTGATAAATTGACTTTCCGATTAATAAAGAACACTTTAATTGCGGCTAGTTTTCTTTATTTTTTTTCAGCTAGTTAATAGGTTTGGGTTTGAGTTAAAAATGTAAAAGGAGTAAGTTAAGATGCCCGCTTCACTCCACCTGCGATAAATTCATCTCCATTTTAGCATGCTGCACCGCCGTACTCTACGGAAAACCTCTTTAGCATCTCTTATTACCCTAATATTGTCATTCAGCGGGAATTGGAGGTTTAAAAAGAATATGAAAATATTTAGAATTCTTAAAATGTTTTGCCCCCTTTGGTTTTGTCTGGGTTTCTTCGGGGGGGGGGGGGGAGGGGGGAGAGAAATCAGTACAGGGTCAAGTTTAGAATGAGGCTGCAAATTCCGTCACTAATAACATAGCAACATATACTAAAAAAAATGTCATTTTTACACAATTTTGAAATAGTATGCCAGAAGGTTAACACAGCCGGCTAATCGTGCAAAAATGTTTCATCAACGCCCAGCCCTAGTTACAAATGATCGAAGTAGAAATGTGCCTCTGTACGATATATATCTCTAAACAATACACTAATACATTTAGCGGTGGGCGCTGATGGAGTATGCGCAAACTGCACCAGCGTGCAGGCTCTCCAGTGTTCATATGATCCACATCAGCGACACATTGGTACAAAGCACATTAACGACACTCCATAGTTCAGCAAAACAAATATTTTAAGCGGTTATAATAATTTTTTGTTATATAATCACAGACTGCTTAAGAAACAGAGGTCGTGAGATCCCGAGCATCTTAATATCTCTAAAACGCGAATCCCGAAGTAAGGAGTCACCGAATTATAAAACGCGTACTGCGAAGAGAAAAATAATAATACACTTACCAAGAACGAGACGACTTCTCCGTATTCCACAACGAAACAGAAATACGCTCACTATTTGCAGCAGCGAATGACCGCAAGCTCCAAAATCTTTCAAACCTCTGCGAAACTCAAACAGCGTCCGACGTCCATTCGCGTACCGTCCCTTTCTACTTGATCATACTTTACCCACGAGTTACGCCATGCCAACACATGCCGGGCTTGCAACCAATTGGCTAACGCAAACCTGCGTTTAAAGGCGTGGCGTGACTGGCGGTCGCGGTTCTTCGGCAATGATGCACACGGTCGACGGCTTTAAACGCACGGATTGTGTACGCGTCGCGTACAGCTTCGTGAGACTTTTCGGTCGGCACACAAGCCAGAGTTCCCTGAATGCTCTTTTCTTCTGCCTCTGTGGAGACCCTTACTACTGTCGTAAAAGGAGAAAGTCCGTTTTATCCGGAAGACGCCTCTTTAAAGGCACGCTTTTTTACATTGGCGACGGTTACGAGGCGTACACATGGTCCGAATACCCGACTTTGATATGTACCAACTTTCGAAGCGAGGTGGGAAGGAGGTAAACAAGGGTAACGCCCGCTCCTCAAGTCTCGTGAAGCAGTGTTCTACAAACACTCTAAGACCAGGAGAGAAATAGAGAGAGAGAGGGACACATGTGGGCTCTGCTTGAGATTGTGGAGGGGGCTCTTGGAGAACAGCGCGTCAGACTGGACCAGCTTTGTTGTCCTTGCTGTTTTCTTTTTTTACTCGTTACGCAGAAGCTTGGGAAACACGCGCAGACCAGGAGCTGCGCAACTCTTCAAAAGTTTCCACCAAGACCCAGGAAAGGAAAAAATTGAAGTATCAAAAAACAAAGAGAAATGCGCGATGGTAGCCCTGTACTTTGAGCGGTGACGCAAGGTGCAACAGGCGAAACGTTGTCCATTGCGTCACATGCGAACTTTTTTCTTTCTTTTCGTAAAGTTTTCTTCGCGGTTTTTCTTTCCAGTGAATCGACCAAAGCGCCCTTTGTTCGTCACCCGCAAGCCTACCTTTGATTTTCCCAGGTGAGTTCCCTTCCTCTGTCCCTACGTACGGGAAAGCAACGAAAACAAAATGAAACAAAAAACAGCCCCTCAGGCCGGGGTGCGCCCTGCCGAGAGTTGTTGCATTGGGCCAGCGTCGGGGGAAGGAAAAGGGGAAACCATTTTGCGCCTTCCAAGCCCCACGTAACTCTTTCTTCCGCGCTCATTTAATGTTTAGATCATTTTATTTATTTATTTTTTTTAGCTAACCGCTCCGCCAACATCTTGGAGAGGACGTTCACCTCTTTCTTCGCGAGCTCCCCATCCCCCTGTCCCATGTGCGTGCGTCTGAAAGTGTGTATTATACAGCGGGAGAATTGTGGCGATACTGCCAATAAAGCGGGCCCATTATTTGAAGTAAAGGCGGCCAGAAACGCGAGGAAAAAAACAAACAAAACAACAACGAGCAAAGTAAGCACAATGATCTCGACGGCACGGACGGAGTATACCGCTCCACTGAAAATTATATTTTGCTTCTATAGACCGCACGGGGGGGAGGAGAAAAAAGAGGGTAAGGTGAAGGTAGAAGGGAGACAAAAGGAGTAAAGGGAAGTTTTGAAAGACACAGGGGAAAAATGCGGAGGTTTCACAATAGCGAAAAAAGGAGTAGAGAGGAAAACAATCTGGGGAGTGTGGGCTCCCCCGCGAGGCCGCTGCTCCTCGAAGAATGTGCGAGTCTTCGAGCCCATTCCCATGGTCGAAACCTCGGGAGCTTCAGCCCAGAGTCTCTCTCTCTCTATGCCAGTCCACGCGTAGAAGCCCAAACTTAGAAGTAAATAAGCACATCCTCGCGAATAAGAGAAAGGTGTACACTCAGGCTGCCGAACGCCAGCTTTTAAAGAATGTAAGGGTATATTTTGCTTGATTGTTTGTTGCAAACTTTTTTATTGTCGGCCGTCTTTTTCTTTTTTCTAAATAACGCGACAGATTCTTTTCGGGGCCACCCAGATTGATGGAAAAGAAGCGGACATGATGAATTATTGGCCGACGGAGAATGTTGGACAGCCAAGAAAATAGATGAAGGGAATTTCTAGATGAGTACGTGTGATGGATGAAGGAATGGTACAAAGGAAAGGCTGCACGCATTTAGGGTGGACCTTAAAAAGAAAACCCGGTGAAATCTGTGTGAGGGCCGGGTGTCGTTGCCTTACTAGTGTGGCGAAAGAATATTTCGCCTTCACTCTTTTTTTTCCTTTTCTTTTTTCAGCGCTCTAAAATGGAACCGTTCCAACGCACCAACTAAACGAAACATACCGACGAGTAAGTGCAAGTTTCAGTTCTCTCTGTAAAATCCCAGAAGGAATCGTGGTTATCATATAATTAGGGTGTGTATTTTCCGGTTTTAACCGAAAAACACCGATAAACATCCGTCGGTGACGAAAATACAAAATCAGTTAAAACCGAAAAACACCGGTGGTTGGATATTTTCGCCCTGGTTAAAACCGAAAAACACCGGTCGTTGCATGTTTTCGACCTAGCGAAACCCTTTCCCCGTAGAGGTTCGTCAAACGAGTTATCTCGTGGATCCTGCATTCTTCCAGTGTCTACTCTATACATGGCTTGCACGTACCAGTCCGCCCTCCTTTCTGGGGGTCAAAAGCGTCTAGTTAACGCAGTGGAAGCTAAGCTCTCACACGCCTTTCCCCCATTGTGTCTCCCATGGCCCCTTTTTGTGGAAAAATTAACGCAGTGAAGGGTACGCTCTCACGTGCCCTTTCCCCATTCTGTCTGGCCAAGTGATGTCGGTGCAAGCCATGTATTCAGAGGTTGCTCTGGTTCCTGGAAGACACTGCCAACATCCGTGTCGTACAAGGCTACTGACCTTTGAGAACCGAGATGCGTTCATTGTTATCTGTTTAGTTTCCATGGGCTTTTGGGGAAACGTAAAAGGGGTTTTGTTTGCGTGGGGTTTTTTCGCTGCATATAAAATGACCGTTCTGTAAAAAATTTGCAGACGTGTTTGAGAAGGTGCGTCCGTCCCGCGTCTGCGGATTTTCTCAACGTGAGACGTGCTTCCCTTCGTCGAACACTTCAAGTATCGTCGTCAAGCGGAGTAGAAGGCCACCAGGATGTGACGCAAGCGGAAAGCTCCGGATGACTACGCTACAGATTTCATGGATGAATCGTCGTTCTGGTTCCGCTTGCAAATTGTTAATCCATGCATAAAAGTGGAGTTGCCAGAGGGATTTGTTCCTTAAGAAAGTATCTATCAGCTGGTCCTTCGAGACGAGCGCAAGCTGAGTGACCTAGAATCAGAGTTCCTTTGTTACCGCCAGTATGCTGTGACTAGCACCGTTGATCCAGTGTTATTTTGGAAACTTCATTTACCTGACTGGCCACTACTGTCCCAAGCCTCGCTGGATATTTTGGAATTTGCTGTGTCCAGCGCAAATGTGGAGCGTGCGTTTTCAAAATTGCGGGTTGTGAACCGCAAGAAACGTGCTGCCATGAGGGATGCAAGCCTCTCGAAGTATGCTTGCATCTGCTATAATAACCAAGTGTGAGCAATAGATGCTTCCTCGAGAAGAAGTGTATGAAGTATGTGAATAAAATTGGAACTCCTCTGTCTGTGATCAATCGCATTTTTTTCACCGATAATTACCGATTTTAGCCTCGTCGTGAGACGTTCCACCGAAATACACCGGTGTTTCAAAAATAAATAAACACCGAAAAACATCCGCCGATTTTTCTCACAAATAAACACCGGAAAGTACACACCCTACATATAATGTATCGTGCGATGCGAGAAATTTTGAGGGTGCTTCAGGGCACGCTAGGGCAGAAATGGACGTCGTATATCCTGCAAGCGGCACGATATATTATCTCATATTAATGCGAGTTCAAGACATAAAAAAAATACACAAAGCAACATAGATAACAGGTACGCACTTTGTTTTGCCATCCTCATACCGACGGATTTTGCCATGCATCAGGAACTCGGTCAAGTTTACACTCTTCTACATCCCGATGCCTTCTTTGAATTCTGATATCACAAATTGTGAAACCAACATCAACCTCTTGTATTCATGGAAACTATGCATCGTGAGCCATACATCGGATTACCGTACTGTGTCGGGCAGAAGGTGAGGGCGCAATATATTTGCGGAGTGTTCTAGAGCCAGGTGCAAAATACCCGGATAAAAAATTAAGTCCAACCTGGTTGGTGCGTTGAGGATAAAGAATGTGATTCGTGATTTGGGATGTCGAAACGTTACATTCAACTGCTGCATTCGTGTTTACTTTGAGGCCGGGTTTCAATGACACATTTTCCCTCTATTATTCGTCACCCTTTTATAGATTATTTAGTTGATTAATCAGTTTCGTTTATTTTCCAGTCATAGCATTTTAAAGAGAGGAAAACCACAGTTCTTGTCTTTGCTGATTCTTTTTACTATCAGATAAACTGCACGATGCACGTTTTCAATGTCAACATCGATGGGAAGATGAGAAGTTTGAAACGCACTCAAAAAATATAACTCCGGCCAAGAACGTTCGTTTATAATCGCGATGTTCCCAAAATTCACTGCTGTACTAGACAGACACTCGCATGGTGTTGTTGTGGCCGGGACAGATGTAACCCTCCGACCTTGCTTTGGGTTGCAAACCTTGATCCTGCGGTTTACTTTAAGCTCGAATTTCACATAACGTTTGCCCTCCATACTGGTGCACTTCTCCACACCTGCGCAGTGGCAAATATCGAAACAAGTAAGAGTAATACAGGATACACCTTGCTCATTATTCTCCACAGGGAGAAACCTATCAATGTAAATTTGGCATTGATCATGTGCCTTTGACCACACGAACTGTAGATGAAGACAACCCGAAAGGTAAGAAAAACGCGTGAATGATTGCTTTCCTCAAATTTCCAGCAAAAAACAACAACAACAAAATCTGAACAGACAAAACGTTTTTTTTTGTTTCCAGCACAATTACTGCAAAGACAGTGGTAAAAAAAAGGCATTGAGTGGTGCTTCGAGGTGATGTTGCGCATGAGAACTTGGTTCGCATTATACGCTTTGACGGTACGAACATCGTCGTGCTATCTGCACACACTCAATACGTAGATCCACACACTGTTTACAAACAAGTCAGCGTTTGCCCGTATGTGGGTATTGCGCGTGCGCACAAACCAAATTCGGAAGAAGTGGAGCATCTGCGCATGAGTAGTGACGACAGCAGCGCCACCGCAGTGGCATGACGTCAGAGAGTTGATTTGGTGTATAGATCCTTTGTTACCATTGTCTTTGCCATGGTAGGCTGTATCATGGCCTCCTCTATACTCATAAAGCCTGGCAGTTCGATGACGGAGCCATAAAGTGCCCGGTCGCAGATTTGGGGCGCGAGGATCTGGTAGTACAGAGCATTTCTCGGGAAGCCTGTAGTCAGCGCACAGATTTTTCATGCGGCAAGGACCCGAAACATGGTTTTCAAACCCAACGACAAAAGAAGCGGTAGCCCGAGGAACGCGGGAAGCACGAGCGGACATTCCATCGCTCGAGACAAGTGTGTTTCGGCGTCTCGCCACAGCGAGGCGCCCGTTACCTGCCTCTTGTCTGCCGCTCTACCTTTTCACTTTTGGCGGCCTAGTCTCGTGGCGATCTGCCAGGCTTTGTCAGTATAGAGGAGGCTATGGCTGTATTGAATTGGGAGGTGTGCCGACCGTGTCGGACTCTGCGCGCTTCGGGATCTCGGAGGCCGTGAGCTTAGTGTCGTGTTGGACAATTCTGCCGCAGAGGCCTGGGGTGGCGCTGCCAGTCACAGCGGGACCAGAAAGTCGGTCAGGCAGCGTTTAGCGAGGCAGGCTCGGGGCGTGCTGGTGTTACTATTTCTACTTGTTTTGCGTTGTGTGTGAAGCGATACAATATTGTGTGGCTGCTAGCTGTGCCGGAGAGACAAGGGACAAACGGAGAGGAAAGCATCGCATTATCCTACTCAATCTTCGCTTTCTTAATGCTTGTATGTGAGGTGAGATAGACAATTATTCATTGATAATAGCAAAACAAAAAACAATTAAAGACGCGAGATTATAACTGACCGCTTCAGAACGGCATTTGCACTTTGAACATAAGCTCCTGTTGCTCGCGCAAGTCACG
Organism: Ixodes ricinus; assembly: GCA_037355805.1. Classification (NCBI taxonomy): domain Eukaryota; kingdom Metazoa; phylum Arthropoda; class Arachnida; order Ixodida; family Ixodidae; genus Ixodes; species Ixodes ricinus. The sequence goes on from JAZHYW010052819.1 coordinate 108,746, forward strand.
CTTTTTCACAGGGGTATAAAATAGGATAAAAGCTATTCTTTCTCAGAAAAAAAAAACGAAGAATTTTATTATTTTTACGCCGAATAAAGCATCTCCGCTGCAACCACCAGGCCTCTGTCAGCCGTCGGATGGCCGCGCTCCGTCCCACAGCGCCCTCACCGGCCTGCTTGCACATCGCGACACTCTCACCACGGCCTCCCAGATCCCGAAGCGTTCGTACGCTTCGGGATCTCGGAGGCTATGCCCTCACGGCTGCCGGACGGCACACCTCCCCATTCTGGTACACCCTAGCCACGGTAGTGCGGCAGAGGGGTGAATCTTTCACTTCTTTGGTGAGTTTCCTGGATTGGTCAGTTTGCAAGAAAGTGGCAGCATGGTGCGACAATGCCATGATACTTTTTTAAACCACCTAAGGTGGAGAACGAGGAGTACCAAATCTGAAGGAGAAAGGAACAGAATGACAGAAGGCAACGTCTTGACCACTTCACCTGCACCATCACTGTTTTATCGCTGATGTACTAGCATCTCCGTTCCATTATGCCTAGTTAGCGGAGTTGCCGCTGCGGCAGGAACAGTGGCGCTGCAATTAAATCTAGCTCGCCTTTGGAGTACGGGCCAGCTCTCCGAACCAGGCTCATATATGGCAGTTTTCCAACTACGTTGGCGTCGCTCTATCTGTGTTACCCCGTGGTATGACCCGCGAGGATAACTCGGATCTACACGAGTAAGATTTGGAACCCAGTCAACGTAACGTAGTCAAACGCTGCTGTGTGAATAGACCGTTTTCAAAAGTGCGCGCCGTCTAGTAGCTGCTGCGCTAATTATCCGAGTTCACCACTGCTTGACCACATGCTCCGAGAATACGTACTGGACACGAGGGCTGCGTCAGTGTTCCGCGTGAACTCGGATCCAATCATGTGCTTCGCGCCCAAGAAATGGCGACCGCCAATGTTGCTCCATGAAGTTTCGAAAATAGTCCATTGACATTAACAAAACCGACGTGTATTTTTTTTATTGCGCCCTTTACCGGGGCTCAGCGCGAGGCATGGATTGGATACCAGTGTTGTGTCGGAGTTCAACTCGGACTTTTGTCCAATCAGTGAGGGCACGAGAACTGCGTAAGCGTTCGGTTGGGTCTCGTGTCCAATCAGAAAGGTGCAGCAGAAGCAGACGTAGCCCTCGTAGGATGCTTTTCCATCGCTGGAGTGAGAAACCAGTAACTGCTAGGTGCCATCCATGTATATGACGCGTTCTGCGTCAGAAAGCATATGCCATCAGTGCCCGAGTGCTGTGCGGTTGTCTCCAATGTTACACGTGAAAGTTTTGCGTGCAGAGCGTAACATGCTATGAACGTCAGCAATTAAGCCCGGCGACCACTTTCGCCAAAGTAAGAATATCCGGGGGTCCCTTGTCACGGCACCACAACCGCATCGGTCCCTGTAACAATACCTGAAACCAAAAGCAACGAGAGAATGCGGATGTGCCGATCATCCGCAGGTGCGAACTTTTAAGCCGCTGCACGCACTCCTCGAAGCGGGGATTCCATTGGCCAACCACCCCACCCCACCTCGATGCGCGCGCATCTTGTATATATGGCAGGCTGCTTCCTTCCGACATTTTTTTCTCCCCGCCATTCTTTTATTAGCTATTGTGACAAGCACGGGTAAACCAGCGCAGGAGAAGAGAGAGAGAAATCGAAACGGTTTTTGTGACGTCTTTATAATCTCGCTCACATTGTGAGCTTTCGCGTCGCACCCTCGACCGAGGGGGCACAGCCGTGTAGCCGCCATTGTCCCAGCTTAGCCTCGACGCCAGGACCCTCCGCGGAAGGTTCTACCTAGACTCTCCGCCGAAGCCGAGTTATTGACCCGTTCGTTTTGTAATGGCGTTTCTATGTATCGAAAGAAGGATTTGAACAAACAAAAAATAATGGCCATGTGTCCGTGTAGCGAGTGGCGCATTCTAAACGTATAGGCCGGGTTTCACAATCACGTCGGCTGCATGCATTCCCCTGCAACAGCAGCACCGCTTTTTGTTTTTGTTTTTTTCTGGGATTTGTTATTTTGAGAGAGGGAAAAAAGAAACAAATAAACCAATACGAATGCAGACATAAGGAGGCTGTCAAGCGTACCACCCCTTCCTAGGGATTAGCTGTTACGTTTTAATTCTAATGCTCAGGCGCGTCTCGAACGCTTTGACGGAGCTTCCTGACAGTAATAGCCTATATGGCTCCCGGTGTTTCTGCTTTTAGTTATATGGCTTCCTTGTGTAGTAGTTAGTTGCCATCCTGCCGAAAAATAACTGCAAGCTGCAATGAAAAAAATGAAAAAGCTCGTTTTCTGTGTGGGCGTTTGAGAAAGAGAGAGAGAGAGAAAAGGAAACTGAGGATCGGTACTTTGCTGCCGTCGGAAATGAAGGACATCTTTGTAGAGGTAAGCTAAAAGCCTTGTCAAACGAGTACGTTACGGGCGTTCGGAGCGAACTTCTTTAGAAAAAGAATAGGCGAATCAGCTCGCGATCTCACGCCTATCGGCTTACGCTGATTCGGTGGTGCTTTAAAGATGTTCGATCTGAAGTTTTTAATGTGACCGTCTGGGAGGGTTTTTAGTCTACATTAAAACTAAAATCAAAAACCTAATACCACCACCCAGATATATGTTGGGAGCCGACTGGACGAGTTTAGGAAAATTGGGTCAGAATAATGGGTCTTCATAATTAATAGAGGTAGTAAATGGTGAGATTGAAGGCACCTATGAAATTAGCCATTTCCGCCATCTTTGATTCATTTATTGATACACAGAAGGGAGTTGCAGTAAAGACTCAGCTAAAGAATGGCTTATAAAAAGTGAGGAAGAACTCACATCGGAACTTTGTGACGTTCTTGTGTCTAGCCTTCCTAGTGAAAGACAACAAAATATTCAAAGTGTTGCCATTAAACGCGTGGTTTCAATATCTCCATAGTGTAAGTGACTCATCAAGGACGGCTTGATTGACTGTAGTGACTTTTTTCGGGGGTGTGCGCAGAGCTTATGTGAGAAGCGCTATACACAACGAGTTTTAGACCTCCCGGAAGACTCTCGGAAGACTCTCGGAAGAGCATACAAATAAAGCATAAAAATAGTCAAATTTATCATAAAAAAAATATCGGCAGAGACATTTAAGATTGCTTACGTGTCGGAATGCGAAAGCATTATAGTCCCTTTGGTGAAATGTTTTCGATTGTTCTCAGCATGCATTAAAGTTCTTTCTGCTGATACGGTGTGTGTGTTTGTGGATACGTTGGCCACATTACTAGGCACACCTTTAGTCAGCCAGAACCGCGGAGCCGCCGTGGCGTCGGAGAAGCTTGCTCGTGTCGCACTTTGGAGGTCCGGGTTCGATTCCAACCCAGATCGAAATTTACAAAATTTTCTTTGCAAAGCCTTTAATTTACTTTGTTTACAGGAACCTCCCTGAGAAATTTGACGTCGACCCGAGCATTTTTGACGTGTTCTTACTCTTTGCGTCGTTGGCCATTTTTGGTATCGTCGCTTGGTCACGCCGATGACGACGCCGGATTTTCGCGTAATGAGGCCTATAACGCTTTCGCGTTAAAAAATATGTTTACTATACGACATCTTAGTTATCATTATAACCGCTTTGGAATATTTAGAACAGAATAACTGTATTCATAAATAACTAAAAATTAACTTTTTTACGAGCGACAATGTGGATCCGCGATATCATCGCTGACTTTGGTTATGAAATGGAGGTGAATCCGTTCTACTCCTTCTAATTTTATAGGAGACATCGTTGTAGTGGTTCGATCGAATATATGAGCGATTAATGGAGGTGTGTACCGGACAGTTAGTCGAACGCAGTTTCGTTAAACGCCATTTAATCAAATATGTGGACATTTCATTGAACGTCGTTTCATCGACGTTTTATAACTTTACCGGACACTGTTTCATCGAATAGATATTCGTCGTCAGATTTGAAACTTGAATAAAGTGATTTCAAGAAGCTTTGCACCTTTTCATTTATAAAGGACCTAAAGTAGTGACTTCTGCGAGTACATATATGCTGCTATCATATCCTGAAAAAACAATTACAATGCTTGTCACTTTTTACCTGAGTGGCGCCATTTGGATTTTGACAATTCTGAGCGAACTACCTCTTCTAATCGTGTGTTCCAGACAACAACAACAAACGTAACTGACTGGAGACTTATGTTCGTATGGGAAACGTTTAATTCTCCGAGAGGTACATTGAAAATTAACAATTAGAAAGCTGTGATTATCCAAAATGTTTTACTCATTACGGCAACACGTTCAATAGATGGTTATGCGCCATGTATGTTACCCTTTTAACTTCACTGTGACCAACGCTGCGCAAATGACGTGCCAGCCGGTCCCCCAGTAGATACTATATTTACGATGGTTGGATGCGAGATTGCCAATTTATGATGCTCTTATTATTCTCTGTGGTATATTCCTGAATAAGGGAGAACAAAATAAGGTCAGCCCTTATTTCTGTGCGTCTTTTCACTGTAAAATTTCTTCATTTTTTTTTGCTTACTCACTTAGCAGCAGACACGTGCAAGGCTAGCGTTTGCTGTAAGGTGCCCGCGCAATTTTTCCGTCTCTTTTTTAGCCCCAGCCTTGTACTTGCTCCACGAGTGGTAACTTTAGTGCACCACTACTCTTCTCACGCGCTCAAAATCTTTCTGAAAATTACTGATTTAGTGGTTTTTGATGACGCTGAGCAAGTTTCTAATTGGAACCATATGTCTATTTTCATTAATTAAAAAGTTAATTAACAAATATTAATTAATTCGCCGACTGATCGTTACTATCAGCCCCCTATACTATGTCCCCCTGGCCGCATAACTGACCTGCATAAACCGCATAAGTGTAATTTTCACGGCTTTTTTTAAACAAACCTGTTAAGCTTAAAAAACACACCCTATATATATATATTATTTTTTTTGTATTGCAATATATATTTTTTTCCATGCAATACAATTTTTTTTTAAGTATTCACTACGAAGATAAGACGAATTTAGATCCATAATGTTTCATTAGTAATCATATAGCTTCGTTTTTCAGGGAACTAACGGCTTACCATTTTTTAGCATGAGTTAAGCATGGGTAAAGTGGGCACGTGACTATCTAAAGACAAAAACACGTTTGTTTAGTCATAATTCGCCCCTGCAGGCTATACACCTGCTGCCGACTATGGTTGGAATAATACGGTAATGTAAATTAATTTCTATTGGCCCCTAATTTAATAATGTGAATAGGTTCAAATAGGGCCTTACTCAACTATTCTTCAGCCGAAAGCACCTCAGACTTTGGCTGACTTCACAATGAAGAACCACGACAAATAAGAGTCGATCAAATGCAACGTCCATAGTACAGCCGAAGCGTAGAATTTGTTAGGAATCCGACGAATGGAAACAAGGTAGAGGTAGGTCGCCGAGTAGAGGTGTGATATTCGCATGGACGCCAGCCTTGTTAAGCCATAAAGTGGAAGAAGAAAATACACACTTAGTCAAAGAAACCTAGTCTTTTCGTCATTCATAAAAGGAATAACAAGCATTACAAAAGGTTTCCTTCGCGACAGCAATACGTTTTTGTAATGTTTTTATTCAGATTTCATTTTTTATTATTTTAGCGATACTGAGAGTCGTGACAGGAGCGATACGTTGTTAAAACATTGTACGAGTAACTTTAGAAACAAAACACCCAAAACGCTGTCGAAGGAAATGTATTGTTAAAGGGCAACTCCGCTCAATTCCGAAAAATTTAGGCTTACATGTGATTCCATTTCACAAAGTACTACTCAACAGCTCTACGTCTTCGGATTCGCGAAATGTTGAATATCATTTGTGCAATCTTAATTTAAACATCAGCTGATACCGAAACCGAAACATTGGTTGCGTCAGGCAACATTGGTCTCGTGTCCTCAGAGTCATGGCCACGTCACATCGAACCACATGGTCTTGTGACGTTCGTGGGGGCGAGGTACAGGACACGCGACGCGGGCAGGTCGCTTCGCATGGCGTGGACGGTGATGGCCCGGGGGAGAGGGGGAAGGGCAGAACACGAAAGAGGGGACGGGGGAGCGGAAAAACCGGACATGCGATAAACGCGCAGGGCAGCGCAAACTCTTCATTTCAGCTTCCGTCCGAGCGCAGCCAAAGGCTGAGGGACGGTTCACAACTTCGAGAAGAGCATTCCTACGCACCACAAAGTAGTCCGTAAAACTAATTCTTTTAAAATAACTGTTTTGTGCGTAAACATTGCACAATATTTCAGATCTGTACTGCTGAGAATGATTTGCAACTAAAGGAATTCAATTTCTGAAGTTTATGTCGTTATTAATATTGTAAATTCATGTGGTTTGGTGAAAACACGTACATCCTCTGGTAACACGGCTGCAGCGCTCGGTTTTTCTGTGTGATTTCGTTCCCGTAAAGCCAAATCATGTGCTTCGCTGCTTTCCTCACCGAGTCACTTCAAAACGTCCTTTCGCAAAGGCGCGTTTAGGCGTCAGGCGCGAGAGGTCGTAATGAATGTCTACTTTCAAATTCGGCGGGAGAATCCGGTCGCGTCGTACCGCGAATGCGTTGTAAACAAGAAAAGCGTCCGGGTCACTACAATTCACTGATACGCGGCGAAATCAGGGCACCCCTTTACCTGGCGATCACATTGAACGCCAAGAAGCTGGTGGAAAGGCCTGCGCCTCGAGCCCCGGTATATCCAGACAATACAAGGAAACATCAACGGCCGGGTCATCGGACATCTTGCAATGTGTATTTATATCTCGAAACTACGCCGAAATGCCGAACAGGTGGAAAGCTCGAACACAGACGCCAGCGGCCACCCTACGTACTGACATCCCCTGTGAATAAATTTCAGAACGTGAAGGGTCACTTTTTAGACCAGTAGCAGACGATACCGTTGATACACCCGTAGCAGACGAAATACTCGGAAAGCGCGCGCGGCGCGGACGACCGGCGGCGCAGCGGAGTGATACAAAAGTGCAGGCGAGATCGCGCGACCGATTGCCGTCGTGTGATTGGCTCCGGCCACACATAGCTTTGGCTGCGCTCGGACGGAAGCTGAAACGAAGTTTTTTTATTTTTATAGCGCATCCGCGTTACGGTGATCACGTGGACGCCGTAGAGCCAACACCGGGAGGAGAAACTCATGACGTCATCGTTCAATTTCGCTCTGAGAAGTAAAAACAACCAAAACGTGAGAATGACGTAGTCATGCCTCTGGCGTAGTGGTTCAACGTTGGCCGCTCCAAATCCGTCGCATTGACTGCGCTGACGATTGCGCCTCACGTCGCACGCTAGAGTTCGCAGATTTCGGCGACTTGGCTCGTTTGATAGTTTGCTGGCCAGTTTATTAAATATATAGACGGAATTAGATCGTAATATTTGACATGGGGTCTTCCTTACGATACTGAAGAGGGCTGCATAGTTTTCTAAATATCAAAAATGAAGCGGAGTTGCCCTTTAAGTGCATCAATAATATTAGATTGAAGAAAGCGTCGTATGTGATTTTCATGTAAATTTTGGTTTAGCATTGCACAAGATAATAAATACTTAAAAACATAGTGCTTCGATCTGTTTGTTTTTAATTCATTCGATGTGATTGACCCTGGATGATCCTGTGGATGAAAAGATGGCATGTTACATTTGTCATACAAGAAGCAATATAAATATATTAATTTATTCGACGTTTTCTCAGCTTTAAAAAAAACTTAATTATTTCGCATTCATTCTTTTTTATGAAAAAAAGATCGTCAGTAAAAAGGGAGACATAATTGACTTTCTTGGTAAGTTTCTCGCTGAAAATCGCCACATGTGCTGCCAACGCCATTTCTTTTTGACGAATATTAGACCTAGGTGGACGTGGGTTAATGGAGATGTTCTGTTCTTTTTCATCTTTTGATCCAGGTAACATGACATTCTGAAAATATCCCATTTTATAACAACCGCTAGCGTCACATTCACGCCGAGTTCCAGCTTTCTGCGGAAAAGGTTTTGTTTTCTCGATTGTGGGCATGGCAAATTTAATTAGTCCCTTATATGCTATAGCATATAGTCTTTGTTTCAGCGCCTGCAAATTTAAGATCTCATTAAAGGGCAACTCCGCTCAATTCCGAAAAATTTAGGCTTACATGTGATTCCATTTCACAAAGCCCTACTAAACAGCTCTACGTCTTCGGATTCGCGAAAGGTGAAATATTATTTGTGTAATCTTAATTTAAACATCAGCTGATACCGAAACCGAAACTTCGGTTGCGTCAGGCAACATTGGCCTCGTGTCGTCAGAGTCATGGCTACGTCACGTCGAACCACGTGGTCTTGTGACGTTCGTGAGGGCGAGGAACAGGACACGCGACGCGGGCAGGTCGCTCCGCATGGCGCGGACGGTGATGGCCCAGGGGAGAGGGGGAAGGGGAGAAGACTAAAGAGGAGAGGGGGAGCGGAGAAACAGACCGATAAGCGCGCAGGGCAGCGCAAACTAGCGCATCCGCGTTGATCACGTGGACGCCCTTGAGCCAATACCGGCAGGAGAAACTCATGACGTCATCGTTCAATTTCGCTCTAAGTAAAAACAAACAAAACGTGAGAATGACGTAGACATGCCTCTGACGTATGGTCTCACGTTGGCCGCTCCAACCCCGTCGCATTGACTGCGCTGACGATTGCGCCTCACGTCGCACGCTAGAGTTGACAGATTTCGGCGACTTGGCTCATTTGAAAGTTTGCTGGGCAGTTTATTAAATATATAGACGGAATTAGATCGTAATATTTGACATGGGGTCTTCCTATATGATACTGAAGAGGGCTGCATAGTTTTCCAAATATCAAAAATGAAGCGGAGTTGCCCTTGAAAGAACAAAAAGCTGTACTACGAGTCTTGTTCACATTGTTATCAACGTGCTGATTCTAAGTATATTTGATAATTAAGGTAACACCAAAAAATGTATAACGTTATGTCTTTTAAGATCACATGATAGCTGAACTCCGTGAAACTTTTTTCAAAGTTATTGGCATTGTTACACTTTTCTCGTAATTTATTTGCGCCTGTTATCTGCTTGTCCTAATTGAACCTTCAGTAGTGCATCATTGAGATGTAATTGATTCTAACCAGACAAAATTTCCGGATAAATTTTGAAATAAGAGTGTCGAACCGGAACCGAACCGTATTTTTAGTCGAACCAAACCCGAACCAAAACCAAATCGTCGCCGCCATATTGGAACGAAACGGAACTGAACCGGCCGGAAAAAAAATTATTGGTAAGCAGTTCAAAGCGGTTCAGCCTTTTTTATGGCACAGCTCTTAGGCGCCCGTTTCCGGGTTGGTCGGCGTTGGCATAACCGCGCGCGTTGCATTATGGGAACTTTTCCCGCTAAATTTAGCGGAAAAATTGTTTCTCCGCTAAATTTAGTTTCCCCGCTAAATTTTGCGGTAAAATTTACGTCACGTGATTTCAGCACCAATTCAGTTCCCCCGCTAAATTTAGGGGGAAAATGTTCGCTATATTTCCCCAGGGGGCGGGGGAGGGGGGGAAGTCTCCTGAGATTAGACGTTACGGCCGAAACGTTGCCCAGATCTATTTTGTTGACCCAATGTTTGCTGTCACCAAAAACAAAACTTTTGGATGGTGTATATCAATGATTTTCTCGATGATTTTCTTCAAACAAAGTTAACCTTGGGGAGCTTGAAAAGAGGGGGGGGGGGGAAAGGCGGTCGCCCTCCGCCCCCCCCCCCCTGCCCTTCCTAAATCCGCCCCTGCCTCCAACATGAATAGCGATGGAACCGGAACCGTTCACAGCGCGCATGGCTGAACTAAAATTTCGCTTCGAAAGAGACGGAAGCCCCGACATTTTACTATTGCAAGAAACAACGCAACCAGACCTTAACCTCCCGGGCTTCACCTTCTACAGGTGCCCGACAATAGAGACGAAACAACACCCAGCAGGGAAGAACCCCGTGATGACCAAAGGATGGGCAGCGGCCGGAATGGAAGGAAATATACGGCAGGCTTAACTAAACACCGAGGATCTGTGCAACGAAAACATAAAGGTCATGGCGGTTTGAATCATGACTCAAAATTTTAAGACGGTTATAGTATCTGTGCACATACGACCAGGGTTGTAAAAGTTACTTCAAAAATGTATCTAAAATACAGTTACAGTCACTCATACGTAAAGGCACCTAGATACGTACCTAGGTACTCGCTTAAAAATGTACCTAGATACAGGTACAGTTACTTCAAAAATACTTTCTTTATTTGTTTTCCCCAAATTCGTCAGAATATATTGGAAGTAAAGCTTTTATGCTAAGGATACACACAAAAACGAGTTCGATAAATGTGCTTTATTGGTGTCAATGCGATGTCCACATTGGAGTTGAGTCCACACGTGCCTTATCCCCACGCTCCAATTAGTTCACCGAGGACACAGCTTCAATTGTTCACCATGTCACGCCGAAATCGCCGAAACTCGCTTTTTGACGTTCTTGCCCTCAGGGCCGGTGCTGACGTCGACGGGCAGAAGACGTCGGCCGCATGAAGAAACGCATGAGCCGATTGCATATGCACCTAACCTTCGCGACGACAAACAAAAAACTTCAAACTTCCTGTTTTTTTGTTTGTTTGTTTGTTTGTTTTTTGTTAGTCGGAGGAAAAACAACTTTTTATTTATTTCGGAACTTTTTCAGTTTTGATAACTGCAAAATTTGAGTCCGATTTATTGAGTGGAAACTGTATTATATATGGCAATGTTACATTGCTTTACGATTGTAATGATAATTTATTTTCAATTATATTTTATATTGTATTTATGGCAGAAAAGAGCCACCACTAGGACAAGATACAGGCAACAAAAACTGCGCACATGTTTCAAGTCATCTCCTCCGTTTTATAGTTGTCAGTTGTCAGAGGACCTTTAAACACGCAATGATGTCGATTTCGGTTTGATATGAAGGAAGCAGGTCACTACTTTTTCTAAACGGAGTTTCGAAGCGATTAGATAAATTGGTGTCGCTAGAACGGCATCGCTAATCCACCGTTCCCTCAAATGAACACCGCCATTCGCTAAAGTGTCGTTCGATGAAACATCATGGGCATGGCTTCGTTCGCTAGAATGTCGTTCGATCAAGTCAGTGCCTCCCAGGGCGTACCCAACTCAACGTTAATCACGGCACATGTAGTGTGTCAATACTTCAAGATTTATAGTTTCTACTATTTTGACGAGGTGAATAAAAAAGTACATGTAAAAAGTAACTTCACTTAGTTACAAGTTACCGGAAGATGTACCTAAGATCCAGATACAGATACCGAGAAATGAAAGTACCTAGGTTTGTACTCCAGATAAAACAAAAGTAGCTTGATACCTATTTCCAATTACTTGTACCTAGGTACTTTACAACCCTGCATACGACCAACATGCAACGCGACGACTCCAACCGGCGAAGAATGGATAGGAAAACTCATGGACCTAGCAGGACGTGACAACCTGCTCAAAGGAAGCAATTTTAATGCACATCACAGGGGGTGGAGATATTACCGCAGCACAAGCTTTGGTTGGGACATTGCGGAGAAGATGGAGGATGCAGGACTTGATTTTGCCAACGAACCCGGCATTATTACGAGACTGGTCAAACACAGGAGCCAGAAGGACTCCACCCCGGACCTGACGTGGGTCAAGCAGGGAATGACGTGTACTTGGAAGCCTTGGGCCGACACCCTTGGAAAAGTAGAGATCCATCTCGCAAGAGGAAGAACCCGAGGCCGCAACGTAAGGCGGAAAATTATCAAATAAGACACGTTCCAAGCAATCCCCGAGGGCACTAAATCCGACAACACAAACATCGGAGCGCAGATCAGAACAGCCATGGAGAAGTCAAGAATAGCCGTCAACACATGACCCGAAGCCCCAACACCGGACACACACCTCCTCAACCTCTGGGCGAGCCGTCTCCGGACCGTATACCCCAGTATAAGAGACAAAGGACGCTGAAGAGCAAGGTCAAGCTAAACAAAGCGGTAGCCAAGGCGACAAAACACGCCAAAGGGCTAAGCGAACTCAGATGGCGACGTCACTGCGACTTTTTAACGCAAGGACAGCGGTAGGCAAGGTACGGAGTACCTACCAAGGCTGTCTAAAACTAAGCGAAAGACGGAAACGGCGGTAAAAAAACCTGGCGGTTGCGGCTCGGCATAGCCGAGGAAGACTGGCCCGTAGAGCGGGTGGGGTGTTCTTCCTGCAACCGGATTCAGTCGCTCAAGCTACGAGGACCCAACAGGCGAAGCGCACCTCAAGAAGAACGTGGAGAAGCGCCCCACCGATTGCCGAAGGCATAGATGACCCCTTGAACATGGGCAAATTCTTGTCTGCTCTCCACTCGAAAATCCAAAAAAGCGCCCCCGGACCGGGCGGAGTAATCTATACGGCACTAAGGAACCTACCCGAAACCCACAAGGAGAAGCTCCTTGACTGATACAACACAATCTGGACCACATCAAGGCTGCCGGATGATTGCAAGGTATTCTGGGTGACCCCGATTCCGAAACCGGGCATGCCAGACAACAAAATTGAAAACTACCGACCGGTGTCACTCACGTCACGTTGTGGGCAACCTGGGGATTCAAAGCGTTTGGCCCAGGTTGCTCTCCGACAATCGCCAGTGGTCACCTTCACCGCGAGGTGGCCAAGGGCAGCTGGCCACGCGAGTGGCGCTCCGCCGCTGATAAACGGCCGCCACAGCTTATGCGCGGTGACCTTTGGAATCGCGGCGCGGACGATAGCGGTCAATAAATGCTTACGTGTTGTTGAACCGGTGTGCTGTGTCATTCCCCGAGACGGGTAGAAGCAAGGGAAATCTCACAAAGTCTATGCAAGGTCATGGAAACAATGGTGCTACAACAAATTCATTGGTATCTGGAGACATCCGACCGCCTACCCGAGACGTTTCAGGGAACACTTGAGCACCCAAGACAGCTTGTTACCCCTCGACAATGACATCATGGGAGATCGCAACCAACTAGACCCACGACTAGTAGCACTAGACATTAAGAAAGCGTTCGGCTCAGTACCACACGAATCGGTGCTGAGAGGGGCGCTAGAGTGCGGCATCAGGAGCAGGACTCTGCGACTCATCAAGGGCTTCCTGATAAGAAGAAAATTTTGACTGAGAGTGGGACCAACCTGCGGATACGAGACACCCAATGAAGTGGGTGTCCCACAGGGGGCGGCCGTCTCACTGACCCTATTCAGCATGGTAATGGCGGGACGACCGAAAAGATTGAGGAACGTCGAAGGCCTAGGTTTCACCTTCGACCCCGACTACGTGACTCTTTGGACAAAAGGAGGACCGGCCTGTCAGCAAGAACAGGTCATGCATACTGTCTCGATGTAGTTTCTGAATACCTGGCCGAAGTTGGCATGGCACGTTGGCCCGAGAAGACGCAGTACATGGTCGTGGCTAGAGCGATGGGGAACGAAAAACGACGACGACGACGAGACTGCACCTGTTTATTCTATCCCCATCTCCTGAGGCTTTTCGTAAATAAGTGGTAAACTGATTTTTCCACATTATATTCTGCGATCATATACAAGCAGAGAGGCACCGGACCTCTTCTCGCAAACGGCCTCCTTCTTGGAGGCCAAGACATCCACGAAGATGGCCACCGAGTCACCGAACCATCCCCCCGACTTAGACAAAGACCAGGCGAGTTCAGGAACGATCGTCAAGGACGGCTATACAATTCCGTCTATTGACGTCCCCGATGAAGTTACCACCTGCTCCTCCTCGACGATCGTATCCGCCTGCGATGATGAAGACATGCAATCGAACGATGGTGAATACGAGGTCGCTCACGGAAAGAAAAGACGCAAGAGGTGCCTGGATTCAGCATCACTTTTCAAGGATGAAGCCAACCTGCAAGTTGGTCATACCGTACTGTTCATCCCCACTGGAAACCACCAAGCTCAGTCACTGAGCAAAATCAAGCTCATCGACTTTCGGAACAACGCTGCACCAGGCATGGCGAGTGAGATCCGAATTAACAAGGCTCGCAACATCATCGCAGTTGACACAAAAAGACCCCTCTTTAAAGCCGAACTGCTCAAGCTAACGAAACTCTGTGCACTGCCAGTGACAGCCTTCCTGCCTAGAGACCGCTCGAACTCTTTCGGCGTCCTCCGAGACATTGACCCTGATTGCACAGAAAACGACGTAAAGACACATCTACAGTCCTCTGTCGGCATAACAGAATTGAAGCGGCTCGGGAAGAAATCGCCCGTCATACGCGTTGTCTTCACAGGAAAGGTGCCACCCCAACATGTCAAAGTGGGTCTTGTCAGAACTGAGGTACTTCCCTACCGAGCACAACCCCTGCAATGTTACAAATGCCCCAAGTTTGGCCACATTGCAGCTGCATGCACAGCGGCCTCTCAGCTGTTCTATCGATGTGGGCAGTGCCACGAAGGTGAATGCATAGCCAACCCGCGATGCGTGAATTGTCAAGGAGAGCATGCTTCCAACGCAGCCGAATGCCCAGTGAAAGTAAGAGAGACAAAGGTCACGAGATACCAGCTGAAACACAACACCACTTTGCGTGAGGCCAGAGATGCTGTACACACTAAACAACAAATAAGCAAGAAAACTGCCGAAAATGACACACCACAACCTGATACCACCATCAAGAGTATTCCACAACGGACTGTTCAAGAGTTCCCTCCCCTTGAAAAACAAGAGAGCAGAAACGAAAACCCCGATGCCGTAGCATCCACCTCAAGAGGCGCCACAGGAGGAACTGGAAAAGCATCCTTCTGGGATAAACAAAACATCAAAGACATAATTTCGAACAAGTCTTCCGATTTGCATACGTTGGCACCTAATCGAAAAACGGAAGGAGAAACTACCTCTATCTTCAAGGTCATAATCCCACTCGTGTTCACTACTCTTCGTAGGTTATTGTCAACAATAACACCGGAGTCAACGCCTCATCAGGTGACCAAGGCTATTCTTTCATTAGAGTCTATTATTTTAATGATTCTCTGAAGCCCTTTCAGGCTTACCTCATTCGACGCACCGAACACAGCCAACGCTGTGCCTTCATTGCTAAACGACGACCGGAAAAAAACGCCGGAACTATACTGCAGTGTATATAGCTTTGGTTTTCATCTTTACGAACTTTATATTCATCTGACCCAGGGACTTCACCGATTCTCGCTTTCTGACGCCTACCACTCCTGCACTTTATTTCCTAAACTGCAAAGACTTCAGTTTTTCTGGCCATAGAAGACGCAGCTTCTCAAGATGGGATTCCTCTCCAGCATCAGTACCAGCCGGGAGCAGAAATACTCCAGCAGTTCATCCAACTGCAAGTGGTCGTAAGCCAGCTAGCAGCAGCCCCACCAACAACTGAAAATGGGAAGCAACATTAATCCAACATCCAAACACCCCATCACGTGCTCTCTGCTGCAATGGAACGCTAACGGAATACAGTCGCGACTGCCTGGGCTTCGCGACCATCTGTAGGACAATGCATATGATGCCCTGGCCCTCCAGGAACCGAACAGAAAAGGCATTCGCATCTCAGGGTACGTCACTTATATGAGCAAAGATACGCGAGCAGGAAAATTCCCAGGAGCCATGTTGCTGGTTCGAGCAAGTCTTGGACAGACTGAAGTGGACCTCAATGACTTGTGCAGTGACACTGAAGAGTACGTGGGGGTCACAGTGGAGCCCAAGGGAAGGCCGATTACCTTCGTGTCCGCGCACGTGCGGCGCCACAGGGTCACTGGGACCCAAAGACAATTTTGGACATCTGCACGAAAATCAAAGGTGAGGCAGTAATCGCAGGCGACTTTAACTCCCACAACGAGACATGGGGCGACAAGAAAACGGACGGAAGGGGTCGTGCATTACAGTCCACTCTGGATGGCCTGGCACTCCGTAATATAACAAGCGGAGAACAAACATTCGTCCGCCCAGGAGTTGAAGGCAGCGTCCTTGACCTCACGTTTATTACCAGAGGACTACACCTGACAGCCAGACCAGAGAAGGACAGCTGGGGCAGTGATCACCTTCCCATCATCATCGGGAAGCCACCCAAAGCCCCACTCAAGACCTGCCACCTCGTGGACTGGAAGGAGTACAGAGGACAGCTGGACTAACTGGTAGACTCTGGCGCACCCCTTGCCCCCGAGAACATCGCCGAAGCACTTACAAAAGCCACAAGAATGGTAAAGATACCCATCACAAGGCCAAACGCGGACATGCACTGGCTGCGCCTGAGAGCTCAACGACGACGTGCACAACGCAGATCCTGGAGGACCAACAAGCCGGAGGACATACAGGAGTACAAGCGACTAGACGCAAAGTTCCGCCGCCACGGGAAAAAACTGGCAAAAAGGCAGTGGGACCTCCGCTGCTCCAGACTTCACATGCCAGCCGGAGGAAAAAGAGCCTGGCGGATGGTGAAAACGATTGCCGGACGTCCGCTCCCAAGACAGCCAATACTTGGTCTGGCCCTAGCGAGAGGAGCGACAGTGCAGCAGGTGACAGAACTACTCGCAGACCTCTTCACAAAGGTTCCAACCCGCCCACTCGTGGGTCCAGCCCCCTCCCCCAAATTGGTCAACCCTCAGAGACCCTTCGGCGCCCACCGTGAAGGCTATGGATGGCCCCTTCACGCTACACGAACTAAGACACGCCATCAACGCATGCCCGCGCCATCGACGCATGCCCAGGCCCCGACGGAGTGACGAACCAGGTCATCAGGAACCTGGACGAATCGTGCCACGACAGCCTCCTCGACTACATGAACAAGGTTTGGAGCAGTGCTGAGATCCCAAGGGTCTGGAGAGAGGCCACTACCATGCCCCTGCTCAAGTCTGGAAGGCCGGCCGATGATTTGAGCTCCTACCGGCCCATCTTACTAACCTCCTGCTTGGGCAAGCTACTGGAGCGAATGGTGCTGCGACGTCTAAACTACCACCTGGAGGTAATAGACGCGCTCCCAGACTGCTTCTCCGGCTTTAGGAGACACAGGAGCACTGCGGACTCCATTGCAGAAATCACCACCACCATGGAGGAAGCTAAAGAAAGGGGCTGGTCGACGGCCACAGTTTTCCTAGACGTGAGGAAAGCCTTTGATGCGCTCCCCCACGACACCATCTTCACGGCTCTCCAGAACCTCGGAATCACCGGACGCCCCCTGTGATACATACGTGCATTTCTGACCGAGAGAACACTGCGTGTACGTATCGGCAACACTTACAGCACACCACGCGGGATAACAGCCGGTGTGCCTCAGGGAAGCGTGCTGAGCCCGCTGCTTTTCTCCATCGCGATCGCGTCTCTCCCTTCGGCTGCCGGAGTTGGAGCTCGACCACAGTTCCTCGTGAACATGGCGGTTTACGCAGACGACGTGGCACTTTGGGCCACCAGCCCATCAAATCGCAGACAGGAAATGGTGAAAGAGTTGCAACGGGCACTGACCAACACAGTGCACAGACTACACGAACTGGGCCTCGGCATCTCGGCTGAGAAGACCACGGCTCTGTTCCAGGCTCCAATACTGCGAACATTTCGTCCAGTACTACACATCGAGGGAGCACCAATAAAATAAAAAAAGACAGCAACTTATCTGGGTTTGATGCTCGACGCGCGTGTGTCCTGGAGGCCGGCTGTAGATGCAGTGCTCCAGAAGATGCGCACAAGAACAAACACCCTGCGGGCACTTGGAGGCACAACGTGGGGCACCTTGCAGGCCATGATGCTGGCAATGTACAAGGGCCTGGTCGTGTCCTGCCCGACCTACGCGCTGCCATTCGTGACGCTAAACAGCACACAACAAGAAAACCTAGAGAGGGCGCAGAGGGTGGCACTAAGAATTTGTCTTGGCACGCCCCGAAGCGCCTCATCACACAAGACACTTGTCGAGGCCGGTGTAGCCACGATTTGTGCCACACTACAGAAGCGGGCTCTTGGGCACCTTATCCGAATGGAGGATGGGCGGTCGACGGGCAGCCTAATCATGAAGATTGCGCAGAGAACAGAGTCGGGACTTGGACGCGCGTTCTGTTGACTTGGTGACACCGCGGGAACCGCTGCGGCCCTGGCCGACCTCCCACCACTGCAAGAACGTCCACAGCCCATGGACGTCGATCTCCACATCCCCGGGGTTGAGGTCAAGGAGGACGGCAACAACAGTGACCCTCCGAACCCTTGCGCTGTCCCACATTGAGGACCAGTACCACGGCTGGGCTCAAGTGTTCACGGACGGCTCAGTACGTCCCACAGACGGGTTATCAACGGCAGCGGCGGCCTTCGAGGCGACTGGCGTTGGACTAAGCGCGCGCCTTACACACCATGCAACCAGCACCACCACAGAACTAGCAGCGATCCTGCTCGCCCTCGAGGCAGTTCAGAAAGGCAGCACCAGGGGCGGCAAGTGGGTAATCTTGTGCGACTCACAAGCCGCGCTCTCCATGCTAGATAACTTGTAGAGGGCACCACCACTGGCGCGAAGAATCGCAGCAGAAGCGATGGCATTGGAGCAACTCGGACACCAGTTCAGGTTTCAGTGGCTGCCAAGCCACAGTAGCATCAAGGAAAACGAGATCGCCGACCAGATGGCCAACTTCGCCGACCAGATGAGCCCTCTACGCCCACATCCAAGGTGCCCCCGTCCGCGGACGCCAAGCTCCTTGTGGCGAGGGAGATCGCAAGTCAGCACCCAGACGCAAGGATGGCACAAGGCGACCACCCGGCCCGGCTCCCAGCACGCATGGACAGGGCAACGGCGGCTGTCTTCCACCAACTTCGGACGGGCAGCGCCCTCACCCCCGCATGGATAAACAGGATGAGAGCCCATGGAAGTCCAGACTGCAACGCCTGTGGGACTCGCGCAGATGACGTCCACCTCCTCCTACAATGCACCCTCTACGACACAGAGAGAAGGGCACTCCAGGAAGAGTACAGAAAACTCAACCTACCCTACAGCTCTCTGGAGGAGATCATCAGACCACGAGGCACAAACTGCACCAAAATGAAGGCGCTGAAGGCACTGGAGAACTACCTGGACGAGACAGGATTAATCCTCCTCCTCTGAAGAAAAAGGCGACAAAGAGAGAAATGGTGACAACAGCCTTTTCGACAGACTGCCTCACCAATACTACTCCCTGTGGTCGAACGAAATCAGGAAACTACCCTCTTTCACCTACATCGGACTTCCCCAATCACTATCTAGGCGACTGGAACCCATTCAAACCAGCCTTGCCGATGGCTATGAACATCACAGACCCCCTGCCTGCAAATTAGACTTCGACGGTTAGAGAAAGACGAGAAAAACCCCACCCTTCCCGATCCTTCCCCCTCTTCTACTCCCCCTTTTCCCTTCTTTATTTCCCAAGCACCCTTCTCCTCCGACAGTGACATGGGCGTCTAAGTACGCCCCAACAACAGTCGGTTTCCCGAACCCCCTCCCCAAAACGCACACTACTACTAGAGCGAAGGCACACAGGGACGGCGTAGCAGAATTGTTCGAATTGAAACTCAATGCACACACGCTTCAGCGGCAGGCATCAATCAAGATCCTGGGCGTAGAAATCGAGCAAACGGGTAGGGTTGGCCAATGGCTGAACAAACTGACCAAAACCTCTAAGAACAAAGATGGTCTAAAAGGGCTAACGGCAACATTTGGTCCTCTGAATTCCCATTTGCTCCCCGAAGAGACCATCTGGTTCGAGCTAGGTACCGTGCGCAAATGCTGAGCACTAACTGCACTCGACCGGGACTAACCGAAAGGCGCGTGAAAGCAAAAGCAGCCGCGGGAGCAAAAGCGCGGGAGCAAAATCAGCGAAAGGCGCGCGGGAGCAAGAGCGCGGGAGCAAAAGACGCCCGGACAAGATGGCGGTGTCTGCTGCATCGCCGAAACACACAGGATGGCTCAGTTTCAACGCCTTGGGAGCACGAAACAAGGCCGAGGACTTCTCGAAAATATGGGGCACGACAACAGCCAAAGGACACCCATCTACATTGAGGAACCGCCATGGAAGAATGCGACAATCACGGCGAACGGTTAGGATACAAAGAGCCGAACGAAGGTGCAGAAAGGGCTACGCAGCCAGAAAGCACCTAGAGTGGACTCGCAGCGATGAAGCGAAAAGACCAGCAGCGTGCATAATTTACGTGTATACGTGTATATTATACGTGTATATTATAGCGGCCGACGTTTCCGGCGGAGACCCGAAAACGAAAACTTTAAAACCAAATTTGTCCGAGGCCGAGCTCCAAGCAATATACTCGGCAGTCATGGACATCAGGGACAGGACAATCACGGGTGGTATCCGACCAAAGAGAGTTTGGTTATTCACGGACTTTCAGGAAGCAGTCAACATCGTGTCGAAGGAGTCGAACCCGAAGCAGGACGGTCCGGAAAATTAAGGTAGCGGCCAAAGCGCTGAAAGCTTTTGGCTGCAAGCTACGGATCAGCTGAGTGCTCGGACACCAGGGTATCCCGGGCAATGAAGCGGCTCATCGAGTCGCCGCGGAGGCTTTAGGTAATTATATCTCCTCACCAGGCACGGACCGCGAGCCAAGTGAAGAAGACCAACAGGTCGCCGACTACGAAGAGATGGCTAAGGCAGCCAGACGAGATAGACGCAGTTACCTCAAGGGCCAACTGCCCGAGGAGGAGCACCCAATTCCAAAGGGATACACAAGATGGGAGGCTCCGCACAAATACAGCCATGACGCCGGCTAAACTTGCAACATTTAAGGATGGCAAGGACGGGAAAGACCTCGGGGGGCACGACCCCAGGTGCAAGAACTGCGACACATACACCACAATGACCACCAGACGCATGCTGTGGGACTGTGAAGGGCTAGCCGACATACGCCGCTCCACTTTACGGACCGTACGCACCCCCGGTGACAAGACCAGAACAGCTGGAAGACTGGATCCGACCAGAAGGATCTGTCCAGCATCGAAAGCACACACTAGATTGGCTACTCGAGTTCATCCGATCAGCGAACATTTATCATTTCATATAGGCCACACACCCATCATATTTCCCCATTTCCGGCCTCAATTCCCATAAACCCAACCACCCGCTCAATTCCCATAAACCCAACCACCCCCAGGACACAAATTTATAGGCGGGCGATCCTGAAAGAAAATAAAGAGAAGTTTATCAATCAATCAATCCCATGTCATATATCTTGCCATTCGCAGCTCGTGGCTATGAGAAATATTGGCGTATTTAATCGGCAGATTACGTGGCCGCTTGTTCTATTCGCGAGTTGAGGGGTGAGGGGTGGGGAAACTGCTTATCTCGTTCATTGCTACTGCCATTTCGGGCAGAGAAAAGCTAATGCGTATTCAGCAAGTTATCAACATGCATCAAAGATTAGTTCTAACCGGAATATATTCTGAAAGTACAAAAACCGCTGCATGGCAACAGCGCCGAAGCACCTAAGTATGCCTATTTTACTTCTGAATGCTGCTGCTGTCACCGAGTATAGAAGTAATGAAATGACTAAATGTTGCTTGTTAAGAGGGCCGGACGTTACGTATAGAACTACAAGTTCTGTAGATGGGGGTGGGGCGGGGGGTACAGTGCGCAACGAAACAAAATTGACCAGTAGAGCGCGAGGTCGCCTTGCAGATACAGTGACTCTATAGAGTCACTGCAGGCTAGATAAGCCGGCCGCGAACGGCGGCCGAGAGTCTCTCGTTGGGGGAGGCTCTGTACGTCTCGGAGCCTCTTTCTTTTTCCGCTTCCTCCGTCCCACGAATGTGCCTAGTACGGCAGCGTGGTAACGTCCAGGTGAATCTGTCTGATACGACAGCGCTGATATTTTCCGTTCTTTTCATTCATTAGTTTAGCCGACGGGCAAAGCGTGGTGGCGAAGACGCAAATAAATCCGCTTCTTCGGAATTCTTGTGTTTCGGAGTGATTCCTCTCCTCGAAGCCGACGGCAGCCTTCGGACGAACCCGGCCGTAGCAGTCCTCAACATCAAGCTACGGAGTCCTACCTTGTGGTACAGTAAGGTAAGTGGAATCCCACACTGTACAGTAAGAGTAACTGCATAGGCCCTTTAAGCGAGATATACACGCGGTTACTCAAGCGAGGTCATGCGCTGCGTTGGTCCATTTTGTTTCGTTGGGCACTATGAAAAGAACGATTCCGGGGACCTTAGACGGACAGCCGACGTTTCGCTGAAAAACATCGAAATCTTTTTCTTTTTTTTTAGTTCAGTTTGTTTATTTTTCTACAAACAAGGGGAGGAAGGGAGGTAGAGAAAAAAGGTGCCATTGCAGCTTGACCAGGCCTCTACCTCACTTTACAGTGCAGCGCAAAACAGGACATCTGCAAATGCACATGCAGAACCAAACAAATTCATAATAAACACTTGTACCAGATTTAACACGATTGAAAAAAGAATACTAGTTACATCAAAAAAGGACATTTTCACATTATGTTCCTCATTCATAAACGATATCACTCTCCACCATGAGTTCTTTAATATTTATCTTGGAAATCGGAAAAAAAAACATTGAAAGTTTTCCTTTTCTTCAATTTTGTTTAACTAGGAGAAAACTTGATAATCCAATTGTTGCTTGCCATAATCGGTTCTTACTTTGGGTTTTTTCCAGATATTTTTTATCAGTGCATGATCTGAGCTAACATTCTTCGGGATTAAGTATAGCTTCTCTTTTTGGATAAGCTGAAGTAATTTGAAGTAATATATTTTATTAGCCTTTAGCATAGTGAATTTTTCAAACAGTGGGTCCGTGCGCAAGTTTTGCCAGTTACCCTGAAAATCATCGAGCATGCGAAGTATTCGTTTTTGAAGGACTATTATTTTATTATAGTTCGTCATAGCTGTGGTACCCCATACCAATGCACCGTATGATATTTTTGAGTAACATAAAGAATAATATAATTCCTTTTTTAACCATGGAGGTAGTAGTTTATGAATTCGATATATACATCCTATTGATTTAGATAGTTCAGAACAAAGTTTTTGTATATGCGTCGACCAGTGGAAATCTCCATTAAACCATATGCCTAGGAATTTTTGATCTTTGACCAGCTCTAAAGGTATTCCATCAAAATTAATAAACATAGTTTTGTCTTGCTTGTTAATTGGACGAAATAATATGTATTTAGTTTCTTTAGCATTAAGTTGTAATTTTTTATGCTTAAGCCAGTTCTGAGAAGCTAAGCCCATTAGCGAAACGCTGGCAGGCGCCCCGAGTCTCACAGGAGGTTCATTCTCATAATTATCCTACCGGCTTCAACCACCCCCTTATTTTTCTTAAACTTCCCAATCTTCGGGTGCAAAATAACAGTCAAAAATGCTCGTCCAATAAGCAGAGGAAGGTCAGAAAAAAAGGCGGGAGAGTAGCTTTAGAAACATTTTGTGTTGTAAAGGTTCATCGGCGCCGTATCTATCCACTAGAACAACAGAACGACCTGCAGATAATAACTCTTAAACACATTTGCACGTACTTCGAAAAAAAACACCCATATTAACAGGGCGTCATGCGATTGGCCGTTAGGAAGCAGTTGATGACAAGACGCATGGGATGTATTATGCAGTCATTAATTGCTACAAAAATGTGGGAATGAGAAGGAGAGGGTGATTCGCGCAAAGAAGCCCTCAACGCCCTACGCCAGAAGAAAGGCCAACAAGACTGGAAGACAGAAAACACCCGAAGGACACAATCCAGCACATGAAACACATCTCCACCTCGCTCCAGGACTACTATATCCTGGCAGTCTTGTACGCGTTACTGAAAAAAGTAACCGATTACAATTACAATTACTTTATTGAAAAATGTAACTAATTACAGTAATAAATTACAGCATCACATAAGTAACTGAAATTTTACGAGAAAGTAACTGATTACTTTTCACGTTACATTTTTAACTTTTTATTACGAAATCAAAAATGCATACATATGTTCAAAGTGGTTACATTTTGTTTCTTTTGTTATTAACACTTTGTTAAGCTTCAACAGCAGTTGTCCTTTGAAGTTCTCGTTTGTCATATTCGCACGTTTCCTGGTGAAGATATCTGCCGCTACCCTGAAGACCCTCCGACGGATGCGCTTGAGGGAAGAGCGGTGTTGTAGCACACAAACACTTTGCGTACCAGTTCGTTGTTGCGCGGTGCTTCTACGGACGCTTCCGAGTCTATAGATTAGGTGAGTGCAGAACACAGTCGTCTCTGCCGCGGCAAACCCGGATCGTAGCAACCCGTACACGGGAAACGAGGCACTCTCGACAACTCCACAGCCAAAACGTCGCAGAGCGCGTCGACATCCTTGGTAAACGTTGAGCATGATGAAAACTCGTGCACAAAGAGACAAGGACAAAGAAGGAAGGAACACAAAACACAACTCTGGTCCATTAGGTGAAGAAGGAAAGATGAACAAAATGGACCATCTTTCCTTCCTCACCTAATATACCAGAGTTGCGAGTACGCGCCTGTATCTTTGTCTTTGTCCCTTTGTGCGCGATTTTCATGAGGTCCGGGTAAGAGAGGAGTTCCTCCTTTACCTCTTCCCCAACTTGCGTTACGCTTTCGCCCCTGTACCTTCGGTAAGGATTTGTCACGTGCATCGGCCTCCTTCACTCTTATTGGCTCGAAGGGGACATAGCGTTCTCTCCTCCACCCACACGCCCATGCACCCCACACCTCCTTTCCTCAGGACGAGGCGCCCATAGGAAGCGTGACCCGAAAAGCAAATAAAGACCAGTTTAGTCAATCAATCCACCAAATAGTTCAGTTAGAAGTAACACATTGATGATGCGAAGATGAGCGTGAATTTCAAACCAACTTCCGGAGACCATTGGACACTGGTACTATCTGACATCGGGCTCTCTTGTATATACCTTTCAGATGAACTGTTTCATTGCGTTTTAAGTTAAATTAGATTGTGAAAGTTAATGGCATCTGCTGTTCTATCCTGAATCTGGTTTGATATAAGTCCACGTTAATTTCACTCCAAATTATGATCGGTAAGAATATTTACTACCCTTTGTTTTTCAATAGCACACTTCCTTAATCTTTTTTAAACGAAGGCTGTTGGATTTTCAAAAATGCAACCTTGCATAAAAAAAAATCCTTATGTAAATCTTTGATTGAATTTCAATCGTGCCCGGCAAGACCAGGAGAGCATAGCATCAGAACTCTGAAATGCGACGCCAAGGAACGAAGAGAGGAACGTTTAATTCACATGGCATTGTGGAAATTTATGCACGAATAACAATAAAACATTTCTGCGGGATGATGTAACCAGCCATCTGATGAACTGCCCCTCGGCCTGAAAAGAAAGATTTTGTGGGTCGTTTTAGCCGTCCCACGACGCTCTCCTACAAGGTCTAGAAATACTCCCTCCTTCGAAGCGGAGACAGTTCGAAGATAATACGCGGCACAATCAAGAGATTTTTGGCAACAAAATTTCTCTAACGACGATACCAAGTTCATGGTGGAAACAGTAAAACGTTTTAGTAGATCGTTCTGATGACTCCGATAACGATACCCAATACTCCGCCTTTGTGCATGCATCATATAGTTATCGGGGCGGGCATCGGAAATATCAAACCAAACAACGTAGTGTGAAAAATAATATATATTACGCAGTGTGTCGAACCGAAAAAAATACGGGTTCGGTTACGGTTCAGGATTCAGGTAAATTTATTTTGTTCCGGTTCGGATTCCGGCTCGATTAATTCGATCCGCGAACCGGTTCACGAACCGGTTCGGGCGCTGAACCGGTCGCAGACCGGTTCGGAAATTACCGATGACCAAATTGCAACATCAAAATAACAAAATCAAAATAACATCAAAAATAACTTTTACATCAAAATAAAAAAAAATTGCACCATCACGTTTTAGAAACGTGTTATGAAATGAGCACACAGCAGCATTTAGGATTTACGAGATTGTAGGAAAGTGAAATCCCGTGACGCGATTTTTTTTTTGCGCAGCCTTCCAATTCTCTATTTTCTCGTGCAAGCCGCGACCAGCGCAATGCTAGGATTCCTATGTCAAGATTCACTGGATGCAGCGTTTGTCAAGATTCATGGATGCAGCGTTTATATTCCTAAGATCTGAGTGGAGAAGAAAAATATGTAAGCGAGGTGTGTGTCAGTTGACGGCACTTCAAAAAAACAAATGGCATTGATAGCACATTCATTGTCAACAGCGCGTGGCCGAACCGTTTTGACGCTAGAGCCGGGTGACCGTTATTTTTTTTCCGGTCTCAGTTCCCGGTTCGGGTTCATCGCGATAACAATATAACGGTTCGGGTTCCGGGTTCAGTTCCGGAAAAAATACCGGTTCGGTTCCGGTTTTCCGGTTCGGTTCGGTTCCGGTTCGACACCCTGATATTACGGTGTTTGTTTGTTTGTTTGATTTTTTTTTTCTTTTCCAAAAATAAATTTTGCGATTATTGAACGCTCATTTTCGGCCCAAATGTAGCGGTAGAGCGCGAACCGTTATCTCGTTCCAGGTCTGCAAGGGCTTCTTCAACGAATTTTGGTTGCACCAAACCTGAGCGCACTGAACGTCGTAACTTAATGACACTTTCTTGGTCTCGAATTTAGATCCATTTCGAGAAGTTATCGGCAAATTGACAATCGCAACCGCTTGCATTTTGACCTCCTGCGTGGCTGTCGCTTGGTCTGCTATGAGCGGCCGCGAACTCTGGCGAGCGGTGGTGAGCTGACGAGCGCCCACGGCTGCCGTGACGTCCGTCGTCGGCAGCGAGCAGGAGCGCCGGCTAAAGCATGTTCTGGCGAGGCTGTACGTCGAGCGGGCGGCCTAGTGCAGCTCTCGGCCACCGACTGCGGCTAAGCAAATTCGGCATGACCGCCCCATTATTACGAGCGACGGGCTAATCTTCAGGGTAGATCAGTTCAGTATGGGGGCCACTAGCGCACTGCCATGCCGACAACAGCAAACCGCAGACAGACTGCTCACCAGCTTAGAACGCTCAGAGCCGGCCGAGGTCTCCTTCCGCCCCTTCTCGCGCCGTGGCCGGCGGCGAGATCCGGGACCTTTCCGTGTCGACGCCTAGCTCCCACTACGCCTTCCTAGACGGCTGCCTTTCCACCGAGGCGTTGGCGACATCCACCAGGTGCTCTTTGCTAATCGTTTAATTCGTTTTAAAATTCCTTTTCGAGACTTTTTTAACAAGATATTGGTATGTTCCATGTGATACTGCTCTTTTGGACACATATAGACCGCAAAAACGAGCAGCCGAACTATTATCGATTGCAGGGCCCCTTTAAGAGGCGAGTTTTCTGAATTCTTCAATCGGAAAATGGCGACCAATAGACCTATTTTAATACACGGAGCACTATGGCGCCAGTTAACTGAAACGGGCAAAAATGGGCCCCATTTTCCCGTTGAAAATTTCAGAAAATTACTTCTAACGTTTGAATAAGATAACGGTCAATGCTGAAACTTTAGCATCTGGTTCGGACCTCTAGCGATAAAATTTGGGCGAAAAATGAGCGTTCGGTGATGCATAATTTATTTTTGTAATAAATAAAAAAAAATTAAATTTGCTTTGGGGACACATTGTACGAAAACTCTCAAATGCGAAACAATGAAGCGCTAATTGCAAATGAATGTGACGGCTTTTCGAAGAATGCATTAATTGGCAGTATTCTATGTAACTGAGTTGCTTTACAATAAATTAGAGCTTAATTAGTAATATAATTGAGTTAATTAGAAGGCAGAGATAATCGAGCAGCCCCGACTCCCAAGTTCCCAACCCCGCGCAGGCTACGAATGCGTCATCGACGTTCGAGTTGCATGGCATTTCAGAACAGTATGCGTGCACAGCGGGCACAGCGTTAGTCAGCACCGAAGGTGCCCGAACGCGCATGCATGCTACCGTACCTTTAGACCTCAATGCCTCAAAATATTTCCCCTTATTATTTTTTTCAAAGACTCATACATTCCGCGTTTTAAAAACAAATGTTTGCGGACAGCGCTATGCAAAGGTGGCGCCGCCTTTTGATGCGTCAAAACACTACGTTAAAGCTAGCTTCAGCGTCTATCCCAAAGAGGGCGCCACATATCCAGAACGCGAGAGCAGACTTCGCGCGAAATTCAAAATCGGGTAGCGCGTAAACTAGAGGCCTTAGTCTCAGCTGCACTCCCTTTCACCGTAAGTCAGAACCTAGTCAAAGGCTTAGACACGGGCATACGGGCACACGTACCACATGTGCAAGGTCACGGCGCATTCACTGCGTTTGAAAGAGGGATGACGAACACCGCGACGTCGAGGGGCTTTCGACTCCGCTTGAATGATGCATCAGCTCGTAATGTTGGCAGACTCCTCTCACTTAGAACGAGGTATCAGCCTGTTTCTCTCAGTCGTGGGTCGCAAGCGCTTTAGCACCCATGCAATGCTTGCATCGAACATAAAGTGCCACTGCTGCGTTCGTTCATGCTCACGCTTTGTTCTATCAAAACAATAAAAATTTCTTTTCTTTTTTTTTTCTTTTTTTTTTCAAAAATGTTTAATAACCAATAAAATTCTGCCAGCGCAGTGGCTTCCGCAAGCAGCGCGAAAACACGTCATGCGCAACAGAAACGCGGCCGAGAAATATTCGATTTTGCTCGCGAGAGGCGCTGCCCAAACTTGAGAGCTACAGCCCTGCAGTGTAGACTTTCCAGTTCAAAGCTGGAAAAATACGATCAGTTCACGCCTCATCCGCAGGAACGCCTGTGCAGAGGAAGCAGCTGTGTTGTCTGAATAAAAAATATAATCTGTGAGGAAAAAAAAGGAAACAAAGGTTACCGGATCGCGCACGCGCTTCAGTGACAATGTGATGCAGCAGAACCAAGTCACGTACTCGCGTCAGTGTTTTTAAAAGGGTTGTACACGATGTAATTCCCCCTTCGCAAGGGAGAGCTAATGGCAGTTCCATCGAATGACATTTCTATGATCGGCGAACCAGGCCGCGATCCTTCGCAAGTCACTGCGCCAAGAAGAGCGCGCGGTGATTGATACATCGCTCGAGTGTCGTTCGATAAAGCTGACAATAAATTTCGCGTATGACAGGGATACAAACTACAACCAACGTTCTCAGATCTATAGTCGGTGACAAGTCAAGAACGAAGTGGAAGCTCCTCCCACCTCTTTCCACTTTCGTAGAGCGAATGCGGGAGAGAGGGCGACCTCCTCTCCACCGTTCGCTCCGTTGAAGTGGAAAGGGGTGGGAGGAGCTTCCACTTCGTTCTTGACCTGTCACCGACTATAGGTCAGTTGACAAGCTTCGGAAAACGCCTGACGCCTTTTTGCGGCGCGTCCGCTCGGTGGCGCTTGCTACACTATCAGCCTGGAAGCCCCTGCGAGCGCGTGCTCCGCACGCCATTCGCTGGTCCAAGGGCGCGCCATCGAGACATAGGCCTCGTGCGCTCGCGCATTTGACGCTACTTGCGAAGACACGTAAACGCATCGAGGGGCTTTATATCAGCCCGCCCAGAGCCGTGTATACAGAGAGTTTGGTCAATGGAGGCGCGGGCAGATCCAGGGCGTGCACCAGACGCAGAAAGAGTGCTTGGCATGCTCTCTTGACCAACCAGAAGCCGAAAAGAATCCTCTAGTAGTGGCAGCGAGAAACATCGTTTTAATAAGCGCGTAAGAGCTAAATGTAGTAACGCTTCATGGTTGAAAGTAGGGATGTCGCGAACCACCTAGGTTCGATTTCGAAAGGTTTCAATATTTTCGAAGCGAACTGAGGTTCGCATTCGAAAAATTTCGATATTTTCGTACCGACCGAGGTTCGAAATAAAAAAATTCGCAACTTCCGATCACAGTGGAGTTTCGAATTCGAAAAGTTCGAAGCTTTCATGGTTTCTAAAATTTCGGGTTCGAATATTTCGAATTTTCTTTTACTTGAGGTTCGATAAATTCGAAGATTTCGAACTTTCCGAACTTAAAAATTCGAGATATTCGAAAAATTTAAATTTCTTGGGATCTGAAGTTCGAAAAATTCGAAGATATCGAAATTCTTTGAATATAAAATTCGAAAAATTCGAACGCTTCGAATTTTTATAGACATAAAGTTCGAAAACTTCGAAGATTTCGAATTTCTTTCTACATAAAGTTCGAAAGTTCGAAGGTTTCGATTCTCTTTTAAAGCTAATTTTGAAAAAAAAAAACTTCGAAGATTTTGAATTTTTTTATGTGCTGGAAAATTTGCCAGTGCAGAGTGACGTGTGACCATAGATCAGTAATTTTGACCGCCAGCTCGGGGGGGGGGGGTTAACGTGCATAGCGCAGTAGTGATCACACGAACGCACTGTTTACGATTTTACGATACTCATCCAGTTCGAAACGGCCAGGGGCGGGCAGGAGGTTGAGGCTCGAAAAAACCTTGAAGCGACCTGGAAAACTACCTCCCCACCCCTTGCACGCTGGTAGTAATCCGATCGAACGCCGCCCGAGTGACGCTGGCATATTGTAAGTTAAGTTTGTAATTGTCCTGGAGGTTTATTTTCCGGGACGGAGGAAACGCCCCGCAAAAAGCACAGAAGCCGACACAACTCGAGGTCGAGGAGCGTTCTACAATACAAGTGGCGTCGGAAGAGGAAAAACGGGGGGAGGGGGGAGGTGCTCTAGCCCCCCTTCCCCCTTCCAAATATTTCGGACTGTTAAATAAAACAATACGGGGAAAGAGGGCGTGGTCGAGCTTATTTTAATCTGAAATTATTTATGTATATGTACAGCTACTGTCGCTCTTCACTGCATAAAAGATCGCGTAGAATCGTCATTTTCGGAAACTCGTTGTCAGAAGGCACTACTTGTCACATGCTTAGAGGTTCGGAAGTTCAAAGCTATGTCTTTTCGGCCTAAATAACTGTGCCATTGGTAAAAGAAAAATAAACATAGCAATAAATACGGAAATAAAAAGCTGAAGAAAAAAAAAAGAAACTATAAAGATCCCGCCGTAAGTGTTGTATTCTTGCATATTCAGAAGCTCAGAACTTCGAAACAAGTTTCTCCTACCAAAATGTGTACAGGCTAGAAGAAACACTTCCCAAAAACCTAAAACAAAAAAAAAACATTTTTAATGACGTGTTGAACTTGATTAATATTAGAAATCTTCCCCCATGAGTTAATTTATTCCTCATTCCACATTATTTTGTATTCTGCAAATGGCAATTATATGTACTGTCTGTGGTGTTAATTTAAATGCGATACCTCAAACAACTTAGACGAAAAAAAATACCACGTTCAGGACATAATTGCTCGTAGATACATGTTTGGACATTTCTTCGAAACTCATATTGAATAACAATAATCACATCTTAAGACGACACTTACCTAGGCTATACATAGATCATTCTTAAAAAGTTTAACATCTCTACCGTAAATAGCTTCGGCTTTAGCGCGCTTCAAATATGGCACAAACGACAATCGTCAAAAACCCGTCGTCCTTCCTCGCCCCTTCGGGAATTTATTTCTTTAAAACTGAGCTTGCCAGAACATTGTAATAAGCGGCATTGTCTTTCGTAAGGAACGCAGCACCGCATGTAATAATTCGAGAAAAAAATTACGATTGTACCTCACTACTTGAATTCAAATGAAACCGCCCGCGTGTCTTTCGAAGTTCGACGAACGTCGAACTTTTACCCTAAAAGTTCGAAGTTCGTCGAACTTTTGATTTTTCAGGAATCGAAAGTTCGAAGCTTTTCGAATTCTCTTGATAAATAAGTTCGAAAGTTCGAAAATTATCGAATTCCTTGGCGTAGGAAGTTCGAAAGTTCGAAAAGCTTCGAACTTTTTAGTGCAAGAAATTCGAAAGTTCGAAAATCATCGAAGTTTTTGGTCTATCAAGTTCGAAAGTTCAACAAGCATCGAATTTTGCAGCATAATAAATTCGAAAGTTCGAAAAGGATCGAATTTTCTAGCGTAATAAGTTCGACGGTTCGAAAAGCGTCGAACTTCTTAGTTTTACAAGTTCGAAAATTCGACTTCCGTCGAATTTTACGATATAGAAAGGTCGAAAATTCGAAATCTTTCGAACCTTTCGAACCGCTCGATTCGATCATCGAAACTTCGGTTCGAAAAAAGTTCGCGGCATCCCTAGTTGAAAGTACGGTGCACGTGATGTTTCGATCATGATCATGCAGAAAGATGCAAGAAACGAATATGCCGCTCGAACTCTGTTTTGCTCGGACAGGGTCTGACCGCTCGGACGGCATATTCCCAGCCATGGTTGGGCAGTGTCGCGGTACAGAGGAATCGCGATGGTATTTAAGAAATACATTTCGTATCTGTATTCTTGTATCGCATTACATTTTTTTCACCAGTATCTATAATCCTGTATCAAAATACAATTTGAATGATTTTTTGTATCGCGATGCAATCAGGATGAAATGCATTTCGTTACATTTCTTGAAATGTAACTTCCACTTCAAACTTCAAGCTTCAATTGTCCTCTCAAACAAATTTGAAAAAAAAAATTATTGCAGTATCAGTATTTCAGTATCTGTATTTCTGCCCTCCCTAAAATATATTCCTGTATTTGTATTTCCAAAGACCTTTCGCCTCTTTTTAAAATGTATTTCCGATACTATCGCGATACACTATTACAGATATATTTGAGTATCAGTATTTTAGCTCCTATTTTCATGTATCCCAGTATTTGTATTCCCAAATACATTTTTTGAGTACTTCTGCCCAACCCTGTTCCCGGCCCTTGGCGCCTGGCGTACGGATTATGGCGATCGTTCCGCTAGTCGCGCCCTTCCACCATGATTTTGGATGACCGTGATTGAAACATTACGTGCACCACATTTTCAGTCACCGAGAGTTACTCCGACGCACTTATTAAGTTTGTTTCTCGCAACCACCGCCAGGGTATTATTCCTGGCTTCTGGTTGGCCACATCCGAATTTGTGAAGACGCCCTGGAACACTCCCAGCCCGCTTTCGGCCAATGGCGTCTCCTTATTTGTCTCCTATACTTCCCAATGAATGGCCAAACTATCTACATATAAGGCTCTGAGCCCGCCCTATGGACAGACGCGGCGAAATCGGTGTAACTTTGGCTGCACATTACCTGAGGTGGAAAGTATTTTATTGTGGTCTTTATGGTAAGCATAAGGTTTGCGTAATACTTGACGCAAAAACAGCGTCGTTTAAAAAATGAAAGCCGTTTACAACTCCCTGTAACGCCGAATTAGAGCGCAGCACTTGAGGAGGAGGGGAAGGCACGGGGGGGGGGGGTCGTGACCAGGGGGTCACGTGACCTGGGGGGTCCACCCGGGTCACGTGACCTGGGGGGTCACGTGACCTTACGGTTACGCCGACGCCAACGGCGACGGCGACGCCGCTCAAGTCGGAAACAGGCGCCTAAGAGCTGCGCTTTAAAAATGTTTTCCCCTGCCCGTGGAGACGTTGACGCTGGTAGTGCTATAGGAACGCTATCCACCCTTATCTGCACACGTGGCGGCACAGAGAAAAAGGTTTTTCGAACGCCGCTCTTCCATGGAGCTTGTCAGCTGATAGAACTAACCACGTCCGATGCAACTGTGAGTTTGCCATGCAGTAGATCTCTTACCAAATCACTCAAACACAGAATAGTTCTGGGAATGTACCAGGCTGCCAAATTCCCATAGCACCATCTATTTTCTACTTCTTCTTCTTCTGAAAATATAGGCTCATGCTCAGCACGCGCTCACATTTTTAGTGTATAAAATTCGAAAATGACCAAGCAAAGGCGTTGAGGAGAGCACGCTTTTATAAATATTATTTGTTTTCGTTGCTTCCTCCAAAAACAGTTACATGCTGCAGGCGCCAGCACGCGCAGCGGCGCAGCACGTGGAACTGCATTTGCAGCACGCTCCTTGGTGCATGGGTAATTAAAAAAAGTTTATTAAGCAATAAACGTGTTAAAAAAAGCTCCAATTAATCTAAACGTAATATGCTACATTCCGAGAAAAAAAATGGTGCGGCAATATCTTGGTTATACCCGACAAAATCGTCATATATACTGTAGAATACGTTTTGGGTAGATAAGTCTGGATGCAATAAACACAACCACGTCAGAAAAAAAAAAAGTTGCATAAATATTTTTGTAGGTTGTCTATGAATCGCGACAGCATTCGTCATGTTTATTTCCTTCTTTTGTTACGAGGCCATGGACGACGTCAAGGACGACGTCTAAGACGCTCTAGACGTTCTCCCGCCAAATTCAGCAGGGGAACGGAATTGGTGCATAGGTCACGTGTCGTCAATTTTGCCGCTAAATTTAGCCGAGAACCTGAATTTGGCCGTAGGTCCCGCAACGTCATGTCACGTGTCATCAATTTTCCCGCCAAAGTTAGCGGGGCAACGGATTGAACACGAGCACCCGCCGAGCGCTGCAGCCACATGAATGCAAGTTGTTCCGACGTCGAGCCTATATGGAAAAGCAGAAGCCACGAAAACGGGAATCTTCGACGTCGTATATGCCGCAGCGGCCTGGGCTTATAACTGTACAGGAATCGGAAATACGCTCTGCCTTATAGAGACACGAACAGCTATGTGAGTATGCTCCTATTATCAAACTTAAAACGCAATTTCACTCGAAACATTCGTTTCTCGAAGTTTCGAACCTATCCGACACGCTCAAGCACCAGTCCGCGAAACAGTCGAGCGTTGGAAACTTTTCCAATTTCGCCGCTTAGCTTGCATGAGGACATTCAGTTACCTGAAGCCGCAGTCACGCTGCCATGCACATCAAGCTAAAGGCAGTCCCGGTCGACTCCGTCTAAGGTGCGTGTTTCTTATTCCCTTGTATGACGCTTCTGCCACGTTGGTCATACGAAAACTCTCTACAAACATGTTTGAAGAATGTATTAGCAAACGTGCATCTAAGATGATTGAGGCACGTCCGCAGATAATTCTGTCATCGGATTATATAATATACATCTTATATAAGTATACATCTATATATATATAAGTGCGCCGTCGCGATACTCATCGTCTTATTCGTTAACGCCGCCTAAACCATGCAACCACGTACGGAGAAACGCGGAGGATTACATCGGATTCACTGAGCGCGATTAATTTCGCCGGTAACAGCAAACGGCACAAGGACGACGACATGCCGTGACGATGTACTCCTGCCGCTGCTCGATTGGCTTCTGTCAGCCCGCAGCTGCGATCGGACATGCACTATAATATAATTGCTTCTGCCTCTTACTCTCTCTCTCTCTCTCTCGGCCGCCGCCATGTTGCTGATGCTGATGCGGCTGGTGCGACTCTCGCGCCCCCTATCAGGTAGAAATTTTCTGCCACTCTCTTGGACTGTGGAAACCCGCTCAGCGCGATGATTCTCTACCTTCGTTTCGCGGTTTTGCATTCGACGTTTTCTGGCCCCTCTTGAATGCTTACACATAATTTTTCTGATGCGTGCTGCGTACCCTTTCTGTGTTATTTTCCACTGTGAAAAATAGGGCTGGTAAGTGCCTGGCCATTCGTGCGTTTCAGCTCGACATTCACGGGAAACGATGGAGGGGAGGGACGTCGAACGGCCCTCGATGCGATTTTGCGAAAAATGACAACTGTTCTCCCCTCCTACAGATGATCCGCGTAAAGTCCTTCTCAGACACATCCGAAAGATAGTTGTTCGGGTTAAAGTCAATCGCTCCCGTTCCTTTGCCTTAATACTGGCGTGAAAAAAAAAAAAAAAAGTAAGCTCTCCTTAAAACGTGTCCTTAATTGAAATCATCATGGATTCCATCCGATCGTCAAGATGTTACTGTCGTCGACTGTGACTGTGTTATTTGAGTTCTTTCTCAAATAAATTAATTTCAGATAACGCTGCATCGTGTGGTACGTACAATATATTGTTCGAATGTTAACACTTACGAATTTGTATATCCGTGTCCTGTCCATCGGTAAACACGTTATTTGTGAGCGTGAAAAAATGCATGCATTTCGGCTATCTTCTGTTGTAAATTATTTTCGACTGCTAACCGCTTTGTCGTTTTACACGCGGCTAATCGGCCAAGGCCGTCAAAACTTATCGTAAAAAAAAAAGCTTTTTAGTCTCATTTATGTTGTCGCCGCGTATCCAACAAAATAATTTAGTTTTTTTTGTTTCTTTTTTTCTTCTTTTTTCTGTGTTTTAAATGTGGCCCAATGCTTTCTCAATGTCCTCGGGAAAATATATACACCATGAAGCACGAAATAGAACGGGAAAGACGATAATTTAGCCGCCAGCAGTGGTTCAAACTGCGCCTACGCATGCTGCGCCTGTCGAAATCACATTCCACTCGGTTAGGGTTAGCAGGGACGTCGGTGAGAGTCTAGCCTCAAACCCAGTGACTTGGCTCGAAAACGGTTTGTTGCCCCTGGGGTCGAGTGTTTCTTGGAAAGGCCTACACTGCATGCAAGTTCGGCTGCTCCTTGCGCGCTTCGTGCGCTTGTTTACACCCCAAATGCGGCCACGTGAGTTTGTTTCTCCCCCGACCTCAACCAATTATGGCCCGGGCTTGACTGCCTCGCCATCAACCATTCCCTCCGTTCCTTATGTTGCCCTTTGATTGGCGTGGCCCTCTTGGGCTCCGATCTGCCAAAGACGCATTTTACAACACATAACACGTTTGCATGTCCAGCTTCAGGGCGCTGCCATCTTGCTCGGCTGGGTGCGCTTGGATACTTCATAATCCGTTTACGAAGCCTTGCTAAGGCGTCGTAATCGGATTATGGCCGCGCCCAAGAGCGCACCCCACTGAGGAAGATGGCGGCGCGCCAAAATCATCTCTCGCACTTCCCACTTCTGCTTGATTGAAAACGTTCGATGAAGGATGGATGTGCCTTCATTCTTTATGCCGAGCCTGCGCCAGAGCGAGTGCAACACATGGGAGGAGCAGAGAAGGCCGAAAAAAAAGGTTGGTTGTCGACTTCGGCGTTAATCTTAGGCCTTGCATTGCTTGATACATCACCTGAACCCATACTGAACAGTGGCTCTTCGGAAGCGAGAAGCGGGTTTGATTCAAGATCGCACTTCTAGGGCTGAAAGGAGTTCATGAGGTCGTCCGAACCAAGCAAACCGCTTGGTTTGGCGACCTGCATGATCCCACTCGGCCGCAAGGAGTGCGATCTTGAACTGACTGCGCTCTGTCCATGGCTTCGGAAGAGCCCACTGTTCAGTATGGGTTCAGACGGTGTATCAAGCAATGCAAGACCTTAATTGTAGCACCAACCGCGACAATCAACCTTTTCCTTTCAGCCTTTTCTGCCCCTCCCTTGTGTTTTACAATAGATTTTGAACAACGCTTTTTAAGTGGAAAGGGAATACACACGTGTCTAAATACAGTGTTGGGAAGAACGTTAAGTAAATTCTTCAAAGCAGTACTTCAGGAGGGTTTAGAATAGTGCTTGTACTTTACTTGACGTACATTCTTTGAGTATAGTACTTGTACTTAAAATATATTTTCGGGTACTTTCCGGTACAGTTCGGGAATTGTACCCTTTCAGGTAGAATTTCCACTCCAAAGTTCATTCCCCAAATTTGGTCATGATAATTTTGTATCACAAAATTATGCAATTGAGTCAACTCTGGAGCCACTTGACTTTATCCAATATTCACTGTCACTTCCGTAAATAACTGATGCACCCCCGATTACACCTGGAAAATGTACACCAGTTAAAAGAAAAAGGAAAAACAAACAAACCTATAAGGGGATGAAAGAGCACTCATATAGGACTGTGTTAATAGGAACTTGTCCTTTAGTTTGAAAGTACATTGAATTTATAGTACTTTACTTAGTAAGTACATTGCACCTGGTGTATTTACTACTTTACTTGAAGTACATGACCTCTGATTTACTTTGCACTTCCAGTACTTTTTGTGGTGTAACTTTACCCAACACTGACTAAATAGTGAATTTCTATAAGGAGAGAAACTGAAGGAAAGGGGAGATGAGAGTGCGGTGACGTCAGAGCAGGGCCGTGTGCTCCTCGTGCAGGATCTGGCGTTCGAACGTCGAACGCCGACGTCTGGCGTTCGAACGCCAAATCGCCAGATTACGAGACGCTCCTACGTCTGACGTGTTCAGCCGTCTTGTTGCTCAAAGTCATTATTGCCGGTCGTCTGAAGCTTCGTCTGAAATCGTTGGAAGCGGTTTTTCGCCCTCCAAAAAAATGTTAAAAGTCTTCGACCAGAGCAAAACAATATCGCCTGAGTTTCTTGACACCGCATGGAAAGTTCGAGACCTCGAGACCTCGTGCATCTGTTTACCCTTTAGAAGCGCCCACGTGCTTCTGTTTTTCCTCCCATCCTAACCAATGACGGCCCACGCTTAACTGCCTTGTCATCGCGCGTTTTCTTTTTGCACTTTTTATCCGTGTTTGTTGATTGGCGTCTCCCTTCTTCCGTCCCAATGCGCCAAAAACGTTTTTTTTTATGCTTTTTTTTGCATTGTTCAACGAAATGGCGGCAACCACAAACAAATCTGAGAATGTGGTGCCGGGATACTCCAGTGTATACTCTACGTTAGGAGTTATAGAATGTGGATTTATAAACATTGGATTGACGAGCTACCTCGCTCCGTTTTTTCCAGTTTTTCTCAGTATTTATTTTTTTCACGAGAAATTATGATTTCTATTTGGTAAATAAATGTTTGCGTCATCTCATTTGTGGAGTGTAGCATTTCAAGTTGAGAGATCGATCTCTCGGGTCCGAAATCCCGGGGATTTCTCCCCGGCTTACGCGCTTCACGAGACGAAAACGCGAGGCTTTTGCGCATCGCAAAGCCTGACGTTTTCGTCGCAGGATGCGCGTGGCCGTGGAGAAATCCCCGGGATTTCTCCCTCGTGTGAATACCCTTTAGTGGCCGACCAGACTTTTTTTAATCTTTTTGCAGTTTCTTTGTTGTTTTGTGTGTGTGTATGGATAGTTCGAGGACAGCACCGCCGGTGCCGTCAAGGGACGTGCTGACCCTTCTTCCCTTCTGTGATCACGAAAATGTCGCGAAGGTTAGGCAGGCACCCGTTCTGTGAGGCCGTTGCTCGCTGCTTCAGGGAAGGTCGATGGGTTGACAGCGGCCTTTCCCGAGTACGTTGGGAGCTTCTCGGCAATAAATTCAATTCTCACCCTGGATCTTACGTCCTTGATTGGGTCTAGAGCAACTAAATTAGCTACGCTTTAGAAGTAACGACACTCCAGCCATCTTGGTGCTTAAAACCATGGTGGCCAGTTATCTGAAACTTTACATGAAAACGCAGGAAACGCTTTTCCGTCCTCCAGACATGTTAAAACAGCTCTGCACTAAGCACGAAGATGGCGGCGCCCACTAGCAGATCGGAGAGCGGAGTGCCGATACTCTATATAAGCGTAGCTCATTTAGTGGCTCTAATTGGGTCTTCCCCTCAGCCGGATCAACCGACTGGCAATTTCGCGAACACACTAAAGAAGAGAACAAATAAATATGATCACGAATACAAGCTGATTGGACGGCTGTCGAACATGAATGTCACTGGCAACTTTCACGACCCGTAGGGAGGCCCACTGGCGCTTATCAAAGTGGCTGTCATCTGGATGATCGACGTAGAACAGCGGTACGAGGCATGGTCTGCTACGCGTAACTAATTCTATTTTCGGTATTTACGAGCATACCTTACATATTTTTTCACGCCAGGGAGGTGTAAGCAAGCACCTTTTTTATTGTGAGCCTTTCATCGCTGAACGCTGCGAATTGTATTTTATTCCAAAGTTGTTGATGCGTATGTATGGTCACCCATCAATGTTTACTTCTTCAAGCGTGTCACAGCCGACATTCACCACAAACCCACCGTCCGTATTACCGTTTTGTAGCATGTTTAGAGACCCGGGCCGGCTCCGCTAGAACAGCGTCTCAGCTGAGACTGGGTGAAAGAAAGCACTGCAAAGGCTGGGGCGCGCGAGCGTCTTGAGACGCAGCTTGAGTCCCGCTCAGCTCGTGCGCTGGCTTTGGCAGTGCTTTCTTTCACCCAGTCTCAGCTGAGACGCTGCTTCTATAGACGCTTTACACACGCGCCAGATTGAGCCGCCATAGCCGCCCTTCTCTTGTCTTACCGAGATGCCGAGCCACTGAAGCGGCCGTTGACGAGTCTCCACAACGGCCTATGCTGGCGGGAAGGACACAGTAACACTTAAAATGGCAATAACCTGTCCTGCTGTAGAAATTATGAAGTCAAGCGAACGGAATAAGAGGGGACAAAAACTAGAAGGGCAGATTATGGCGGCGCCCATGCACAGCGGCTGTAAAGCGTCTATACTTCGTTTCAGCTTGGGTCCAGACGCAGCCGATGCTACAAGCGCGAGCACCGCGCTTTCAGCGTCCCTGCCAAGCATCGCGCTCGTGCAGTGCAAGCACTGTTCAAGGTTACATGCTCGTGCTGGTAGCATTGGCTGCGTCTGGACCCAAGCTGAAACGAAGTATATGCAAGCCGGCCCCGGTATTCTGAAACTAATTTAAAAAATATGAATGAATAACCTATTATGTGGTGAGCATATAAACATCAAACACTGTCAAGCAAGAAAGGAAATGTTTTTATTTTTTTATTTGCGTGTTATTACGTCAAGTAAATACTAAAAATACACTTTAAGTGAAAGGGAAATATAAGTGCTTTGTGTAATTCAGACGCAATTACTGTAAAAATCTCGAAGTAAAAAAAAAAATCAATTGTTATGTGCATTGTTCGTTTACTAAGGCATTTTTTCTATGTTGTCTTTTAAAACTCGGTTTCTAAAAATAAACCTCTTTTAGTGTTATGTTTGACAAAAATACACTTATAGTCTGTTCTAAAAAAAAAAGAAAAAAATACAGGTCATGTAGCGCTACTAGTTTAGGCTTGAAACTTACATTCGAAGATTGGCACAGACGGCAAGTGTCGAAAACCCGCGTCATTGCTGCGTTGCCTTGTTACAAAAAGCCCTCGTGCGGGCTTTTTGTAAAACAAAAAAGTATGACGTAAAAAACAATTTTTTTGTTAAACAAGCGTGCTAAACTTGTACGGAATATGGCAACTTAAAATGTTTCATGTTTATTTTATCAGTAAAATACGAACAATAAAAACATTGAATATAAATAGTGCGAAAAGTAAATGACACGTGTTTTACGTGCGTGGCATCAATTTGAGCGTAATAAATATTAATAAAAACAAATAGATTGCATACCTTTTTGCAGTGACATGTTTGAGCATTTTTACAAAATTCTAGGCTATAAATATAACAAGTAACTTAAAATTTTGTATGACCAAATTATACAGACATTACCCTAAAAACGTATCGAGGAGCCATCAAGCCGGGGTCACACTGCTTACACATCATACAAAAGACAGTCTGCAAACTGATTCGCATTCGAGTCACCGCGAGATCCCTGCTTCGAATGCCGCATAGCATTGAGTTTAAGGAGAAACTCGGGCACGCGGCATTCGAACCACGGATACCGCGGTGACTTGTGTTTGTAGACTGTCTTTTGTATGATTATATAGCAGTGGGACTCCGGCTTTAGCGTCCTAAGACGACGATAGATTTATTTTTGCCGAACAATAACATCTAGACATGTGCGCCCCCCCCCCCCCCCCTGCCAGCGCCTTGATACTTGAAGTTGTTGTAAGCTCTCTGCACTACATAGGTCTGAGGTGATATACACTCATGAGGCTATCTATGCAGCAGAATGCATTTAAATAAACCAAACCAGATTTATTTAGTTCCCAAATCAAATAAATACACCTATAGTGCATTTATTTCTGAACAGTTCTACTGCTCTCAGGGACAACTGATGACAATCAGTGAATGTAATAGTATATTTAAGGGCACGACGAGTTTCGTGGTGTGCTGCACATCGCATTTTCAGAATATGAAGATGGAGTTGTGGTTGGTGGTGTAAAAATGACAAAAGAAAAAGAAACACCGCTGCAGTATGGCCATTATGGTAGAACGTAAAAGTGTTGAAGAAAATAACCCGCATTAAGAATATTTCAGCAAAGCACCGTCTTCTTTGTGAAGCCGACCTCACACCATTCATAAATCAAAACATAGTCTACTTGGTGTTTCCTTCGAGCAGTTTTAGATCTTGTTAACTTCTCGTTTATCAACCTCATTGGAATTTCGGAGTTGGTTGTCCAAGAGATTATTAGAATCAACTGAGACTCATTAACACCATCAGAAAAAAATATAACAAGTAAGAAAAAATTATATAATCTCGCAATTCTTTCCCGCCATAGTTTTCACATAACGACAGACACGTTGACTAGCACGCCGCGGACATGCCAGCTGTCAATGTGTATAGCATACTATCAGATTGCCAAACTTAATTTCCGCTCGAGTCGATATCGCATCGAAACACGGAAAATATCACAATGAGAGGGAACCCACGTACGCGCTCCTGAACCACAGAGCCCACCTATGCCCAACAACGAGAACGCGCCAAGATGGCTAACGACTCGTATAAAAGCAAGTAAGATCGTCGCCGAAAAATCGCACGCGTAGCGAGTACAAAAAAACGTGTTCCGGAAGCGGCCTGGAGAGCTTGTGCGGCCAGCTGAGAAGGCAAGCATGCGAACACCTCCCCCGCCGTGCGATCGACCGCCGACACTCCGCAAATCCCAAGACCAGCCTTCCGGCGGGCGTTGCGCCTGCGCATGCGCGAGGAGTAGAGAGCCTAGATATGGAGAGAGTAACTCAAAACAAATAGAGCGTTTTCAAACGCCTCCTGCGCAGAGGGTTGCAAGGGCGCCTGCGTTGCGTTGTCGTGTGGCGAAAAAAACGCAAGCGGAGAGACGGAAATCTATGCAGACGATCAACGCTCTCGTCACCTCCTTCCAGTTTGTGTAGCAGACAGGGTTCATAAACCCGTGACCCAACCGAACAGCTGGAAACATCTCAAAACTAGGCACACTGAGCGGACTTTTGGCGCACGCGCAGTGGGCTTGTTTGTGTCTACGTTTCAATGGGTGTGCGTGCGTCCTCATCCGGGCACCTCGCCGCTGGTATGAGGCGCGAAAAGGGCCAAAACTTCTTCGAAATTTCGTCAGCTCTCCGTCGCGCTCGACCCTCCTCAACGTGTGAGTGGAACGGCTTTTTTAAACATCTCGCGAGCCGCGCCGCCGAGCGTGAGCGTCGACGATCGCGAAACCCAGGTGGGTAGCTTTTTGATCGCGGCTACCGTGGAGCCCTCGCATTAGCGCCGACACACTGCGAAACCGCCACCCAAGGTTGACATTCTGATGCAGGGGGAGCGTTAGGCCTAGCGCCATTACTTGTGGCGGGAGACGGTCGCGGAACGGAAGAATTTTCCCTTCGTCACGGTGATTGCCACGAACCGAACGTTTCGGACGCAGTGGACGACGGGCCATCGCGAAAACTAGGTGCGTCGAAACCGAGGACCGCTGGCTTTCGCGGGTGACTGGCGCAAGGCGAACGTTGGGAGTCTCAGATTCAAACT
Source organism: Ixodes ricinus (assembly GCA_037355805.1). Taxonomy (NCBI): domain Eukaryota; kingdom Metazoa; phylum Arthropoda; class Arachnida; order Ixodida; family Ixodidae; genus Ixodes; species Ixodes ricinus. Next base: position 152,239 of record JAZHYW010052819.1, read on the forward strand.
TTCGTCCTCAAAATAAACAAACGCAAAGCCGTCGCAGCTGTTTCTGTCGGCTCGCGAGCGAACGGGTTTATTTTCGGCGGCGCAGTCGACGCTATCGCGGTGGAGGGTGTCGCGCGTGCGACTTTTGCTACCTTCGCTTGATGCGAGGACGATGGTGATACTGGTGATTTGTGCTGAGATGAGAAAATTTACACTTTACCTAAAGCGATCCGAGGAGTTAGGTTGCCACGATTCATACTTCGGCTGCTGCCGAGCTTGTCAGGTAGTGTGACCTCTGCTGCTGTGAAAATCGATCTCTGTTTTGATTTTCTGGATTCAGGGCACCGCGAAGAAAATTGTCGCTGGTGGAGATTTCCATATCAGAAACGAGAACTTTTATTTCTCTTCCGTAATCGGCTGGGCGATTTGGAAGTTTGTGGCGCTTCTTTGCCGCCCGGAAACTTACTGATCAGCACGGCGTTCGATGCCTTTTCTTCTAATTTTAAGATTCATATCGCTGTTGCATGAGGTGCAAGAAAGCGGTAAAAGAAGGTGCATTACTTCTTTGTTGTTTTGACACGTTTATAATAGTCTGCAGGCGGCGTTGCGGGGGGTTGTTGACAGCACTAACCGCACTCGTACATTGACGAGCCTTCTGCTAACGAGTCGACACACGGACACAAAAAGAAACATAGAAAATTGGCTGTTCGTAAAACGAGGAAAGCTGCTGATTCGCTGTCAGTGCCGCTTCGGATGGCGGCACACCTTGAAGGCTGAGGACGAAAAATTAAACGCCCATACAGAAGTAAAAAAAAAAAAGAATCCGGTGACTCTGTCTGAATTCTCGGGCACGCAAGACCGCTTTTGCCGTCCCGCTACGTTCTGATCACGCTTTGGCTTCGAACGTTTCTTTTCGGGGCCGCCGCAAGCACGTATCGCGTAAGATTATTTAAACGCAGTAATTACGGTCTGTTCGGCTATTATGCAACTTCGGTGAAGGTGTCCAAAGGAGAAGTGCGGTTAGTTCCGTGGCATACGTAGCTCGCACACGTCGTTCTGTTACTTATGTTGCTCTACTTTATTTTTAGTTCTTGAAGTAATTGATTTTTACAACCTATTGTCTCAATAAAACCGCTCAAAAAAATTTTTTTCAGTCGTAGTTGCGTTGTGCGGGGTTATTTTTACGCGTCAAACTATGGTTTTGTTTTACCGCGAACCCGTTCGAAAATGCTTCGTATGCAAGGGACGACAAATATGTGCGACAGAGAGGGAGACACAGCTAGTGGTCCTATCGGCGAGCAGCAGCTGTTCTATGGGACTGCGTTTTCAGCGCGAGATGCAAGGCGCACTAAAGCGTCCGATTCGCGAGAGAAAGCGCACATCACTGCATTCGTGGCGGTTGTTCCTCTCTTTAATAATATTGTGAATGAGTTAGGCTTTTGAGTCAGAGTTCGTAAAAAAGTAAAGTGGATAATGAAACATTAAACGGACACGTATTGGCCTATGATATTGCGATTAAAAACAAAATGAAAGCCAGCTGTTGAGTCTACGCCAACGTTGATGTCTGCGAACGTCCCAGTGTGCATCAAATTGTCGGCGACATGCGGAGCCAGCCCCGGGGGGAGGGAGGAGAGGGAGTGTGCTTGTCTTTCGCTACTTCTACCTTTCACAAACAAGAGCCACGAGCAGAGTTCGTCGCGCGGAGTGTAAAATATCAGTATAAAAGGGGACGCGATGGAGGTGGGAAGCAAGTTGTTGAGCCTGTGGACGAGGGTATGCTGCGTGCATTTTGGGTTCGCGAGTAAGCGGGAGTTCGCGTCGTTCAGCTGATCGCTGTCGTCTGCTATCTGCGCTGGCTCTGCCCGGTGGGGCTGCTTCGTATCTTGGTTGTGCGAATGTTCGAATTTTGTGCAGTAGCAACATTTCAACATTAGGGGGCGCGCAGTTTCGTGTTCTCGTTTGCAGTTGGGATTATGGTGATATCCAAGGGAAACATACAAACGTACTCATATTTTTTATCTTAAAAATAAAAATAAATATAAATATGTATATATATATAAATATATATATATATATATATATATATATATATATATATATATATATATATATATATATATATATATATATATATCTGCAGCCGAAGGATTAAAAAAAAAAAAAAGAAGCGTACACATTTTTTTTTTTTTTGCCTGTCAATTTTGGGTTAGTTACCAGCTTTCTCGTTTTATAAATATAGTTTTCTATAGTGTTCGAGCTTGTAAGCAGCGGGTCACTCGTACCTGAGGCGTACTCTTGCTCCTCAGGTTCTCAGTGCTTTCGGTTGGGAAACCCTGGCGTCCGTGGTTTTTCCGAAAATCTGATCGATCATCCGCTCCCGTGCCATAGAGACCGCGCCAACGAGATCGAAGTCGACGCCCGCGAGCGTTGACCTGGAAGTGATGCTACGTCAGGAGTAGAGGCTCTGCACCACAAATGCGGGCACGCATATGTAGTATATACATGTTTCAAAAATAAACGTCATCCGCGCATTTTTTTTTTTGGGGGGGGGATTGTGGTGCGTGTTGTTGTCCGCATGGGCGAGTTTTGTTTTTGTTGCCTGCTATAGTCACAGACATGATGAGAACGGAAGAGGTTATGTCACTCGTGAATATCAGGAAACTTGTGCCAGAAGATGGACTCTGAGAGTGTGTCTCGGAACACCTTCATTGCGACGCACGAGCAAGATACCCACTTCTGGGTGTACCGTGAGCATACAATCGCGGACAATATGATCTGAAACGGTCCTTTTTTGTGCTTCTTCGGCACATACCTGCCAGGTTTTGAGAGAAAGTTGTGCTCGAACAACTTGGAGTGAAATGCAAAGTAAAGGTCCCGTACTTCGGACTATTCGACTTCTGGAGTGATAGAGCTCGTGGGGACCGTAAATGCAGAAAAAGTCCGGATCGGGCCGTTTCGTCTTACACTCTCAGAAATAAGGGGTGTTGTACTTACACCCTCGCCCGTTGTATAACGCCCAGAAAACTACAAATCGACGTTCGGTCCACTGACGTATGCATCGACGATACCAACTTTCACGAGAGGCTTTATAGTCGACTGATACAACTTATTAAAATAGCTGATATGCGCATTGAAGACTACAGGAAAACACTCCCGAGGTTTTGCTGGCCCTGCTATAAACCTCTACGTTTTTAAGCGTTTTTGTTTTTTTGTAGTTAGCTATTTAGTAAGTATATCACACTGGCTATCAAGCCGCTCATAAGAGTTGGTATCGTCAGTTCGACGTCAGGGTAGAACGTCGAAATGTAGTTTTGGGGTTTTACATATGGGACAAAGGGTCTATGATACTACACCCCTATTTATGAAAGTTTATATTGTCCGCGGGGGTATATGGCCCGCTAAACGAGGGTTGTAGCGGTTTCAATGGACTATTGAAATGAAGATCGATTTGTCTTTGGCACCAAGCGTCACGTTGAAGTGCGGCGCACTATTGGTGTTGTCGGGTCGCCATTGGCAGATAACCTTTAGCAGCAGCTGTCAGGAGAATCCAGAAATCGAAAATTCAGCTTCGTCACATGTTTTTTTTTTGCAATGTTTTATGTGAAAATACAGTCAGTGCGCCAAGCAAGCTGGTGGGGTTTACCATAATGAATTTAGATACGCCACTAGTTGAGACGCCGTACGCCCTTGTTTCTACCATTGTAATTTTTTTCCCCTTTTCTGTTTTAATCTACGTTAAATTCATTACGGTTGTAAGGTCTGCTTGATACGAATTAAGCTCTACCGCCTTCGGTTTCGCGCGTTGGCGCGCAGCAGACGGGACGCAGTGCAACTCTATACTAGAACTCTACCAGTACGTAGTAGTGCAACTCGACTAATATGTCTTCGTATGTTAAGCAGTGATGTGATTGCTGCGCCAATTGCGCAAGCTGCTGCAAGTGGCTAAGCCACTGGTACATCCTGCTGCATTTTGCACCAATACGGGTAATACTGCGCCAAGCCTGCGCCAAAGGACCAATTTAGAGTCACCTTCCAAAACCGAAACCGAACTGAGTACCGTGGACTGGGGTGGCGCCAGCGGCCGCGCGACACGAAAGTATCTTGCATCATTCGTCCATCTAGTCGCTTGCATGGTTTTCCCGCCGTCTCTGAACACCACTCTCGTCAATCTCGTCTCGCATCTTTTTTTAATTTTGTATCGATAGATGCAACCGTCTGGGAGTCTGCGGCCGCTCCGGCGGCTATAGCGTGCCGGGTACACCAGCCATGCCGTAGTGTTCTGTTCGAAGCGACACGTTTTGCTCGGCGGGACACATGCGCTGTGAGCTGAAGCACTCCGGTCCTGAAAGCCTAGCGGCGGCTGGGAAAACCATATTTGGTCCCTGCCTACCAATCTACCAGCGGTTGCATGACGTCGGGTGTTGCCGATCCCTCGTCGCTTCTGCAGATATTGCGCGTTCTAAACTGGTAACGTAAGGACTGCCGCAAGGTCATCAACATTCCTGTTCTTGTTTTGAACGACCTCGCCACTAGAAAAATTCCTCTTTAACTGTGTCGAAGTAATTGCGTTACTAGGTTTTCTCTTGTGGTTTCTTCGGAGGAAGGCCCTGGCGCGCATGAAAGTTTGCCGCGAAAGAAAGTTGGTGAAGTGCCGAGTGAGCTAAAGCGAAAAAGGCAATGTCTGCACGCTGAACCCTCACAGCGCGCTTCGCACATGTCTCGGGATTCAGTCGTTGCACAAAGCGCTCCAGAACTTTTTTTGACCCCTGACTCGCGATGTCTTGCGTCGATACGATCAGGTTCTTTTTTTCTGTGTTGCTTTGTAGCGCCCGCCTGCCGGCCTGGCAAGCCACGCACCCGGCTGGACTATTTCCTGTCGCATGCTGAACCGTTACATTTTGTATGCAATTTTCGGGAACCAGTTGGCGACGGAGCGAAGTGGCACTGGTTTTGGTTTCGATCGAACAGCCGTCTGCACTCGCACGACGAAGTGCGTGCAACTGTAGGCTGCCGAAGTTTCCCTCACGTGCATGCGAACATGATTGCACGACAGAGGAACGCCAGCCGGTACGCTTGCAGCCTCTTGCTTTATGTTTGCTTGCTTTCGACGAAAATCTGGCACGTCGGGAACCAGTACAAAACGGTGGCTTCGCAGCGAGTTTTTTCGGGAATTGCTCCGGATGCCTACAGCACTGTACACCTATGGGATGTCTCAATGCACTCCTTGGAGGCCCCATTGAAAGTGGACATTCATTACTTGCCGAAGGCAAGCGAGCGGTATAGCAGCCTTGCTGAAAGTTCCAGCAAGGGAAAAGCACCCGCTAGATCGTACTGCTAACTTTTAGATGTGTACAGTTTCGCATGGCAGTAGGATTAGTTCCATGCTTCATCTGTCAGGAGACTGCTTCAATTTATTATATTACATAGCTAGTTTACTTTAATAGCTTCGACATTTTACTAATAAGCTGGTTATTTTCCAATGGTCTATATTAATAATGTGCAGTTTGGTTCTTATTTATCTACATAAGTGGTGTGCATATGTATCATTTAACTAAAGCATTGCAAAATGTGTCTATGTTCATTGGAATTTCGGTTAACATGTTGAAAGACTCCTATATAGTCTAACGTGACCATAATTTGTTTATTGTGGCGAGCACAGCGCACCTTTGTTTGTTCAGCACTTAAAAAGAAATATTTTTTAATTTTTCTAAGAATATCTGCTCCATGCACGCGCTGTGTCCCGAAACACTGTTTTGGCTGCTCCCAAAAATACCTTACTGCTCCAAAACACTGTTTTGGCTGCTCCGAAAAGGTGCTCCAAAACGACTTGAGGCTCAATCACATCACTGGTTAAGTGGTACTTCGAATTCTAACTGGCGCCACCTGAAACCACGAGCCTACGAAAACGATCTAGCAGCAACCAGGAACGAATTCCGACCCCACTCATCATGGCCACCACGGGAGGAGGGAGGCCATGTGAAACCATCCCATTTCTGATTGAAATGACGCCACCCAGCAGAAAAGCAGCAGAAAAGGTGTGAAGGAGAGGAACGAAAAACTACCCCTTTCCTAGTTGTTTTTTACGTAATATTGTGGACACACACACACACACACACACACACACACACACACACACACACACACACACACACACACACACACACACACACACACACACACACACACACACACACACACACACACACACCCCCACACACACACACACACACACACACACACACACACACACGTTCACAAACTAAAACACATTCTTTTTCTGTTCTTTCACTTTTATTACTGCTGAGTAGTGTATGGTGGTGGCGCCTTGTCAGGTAATACTTGATTACTTTTTGCTCCCACCCGTGGCGACGACATGTTTCGGATTCGCGGACACTCCGTTATGGCTCCCATCACTGACGTCACGACCGATATATTAGTAGCGAGCGAGAGTTCTATCGTGCGTAAAAGCACGGTGGAAGCCTTGTCATCACGTTCCTAAATCAACACCGTCAAAGTTGAGAGTCTGACTTCGCCCTTATTTCCATCGATGAGAGCAGGACTCATCCTACGAAAGACGCCATAGTGAGCGTTTGACCAATCGTGGGAGGCCGATGACAGCGACGCTTTTGGTCCTGGGGATTTAGTGCGCGGGGTTGGCGTTCCAAAGGCGACGCAGCAAGCGAGCCGTCGGTTTGTCATCTCCGCGAGCGATGTTTGTCGGGCGTTCGCCTAGTGCGGACGAGGTCCTTGAACACGCGGTGCCGCCGTTGGGAGCGTCGCGTAGGCGAACAAACGGTCCCGACGATTTACCGAGACGTCGGCGACCATCAGTCTAGCTCCGAGCTGCAGCAGCGTCGACGGCGTGTTCCCCTGGTGCGGCCCAAGGCCGATGGAAGCAACGAGCCGTCCTTCGTCGCCCTAACTGGGGCCTGCGCGGCTCGTGTTGCAACGGACTCGGACAACTCGTTACGGGCACAAAGGGCTCCCTCCGTCCGTTTGTGCGGCGACGCTCGCGTCACGGAAAGTGCACTTACCGTCGGTCGCGGCCGGGAAAGCCAACACTGCCTAGAAGACAAAGGGCCTGCGCGTGACGTCATCGTTGGTAGGTCCCCGACCCGCCCCAAGCGGCAAAACACGCCGAAACTCGTGCGTTCTAGCACTGTCAGAAAGTGACGTGTAAAATGTAGCCCTGTCCTCTATCTACGTGGTGCTCCGTGATGTATGTCCAAGATGTAAAGATGACTTTCTGGCGCTTGGCGGACGAATTGTAAATCCGTCGCGAGTGTGGACCCGTGGTCACAGGCTTGCGAATATCGGAGTGCGCGCTATAAAAATAAATAAATAAAGCTGCTCGCGCACGTGTGTCACGTGATTTCACGCTCCGCACGTCGCTCCGCCCAACCTGAAGGTCACGTGGCGCGTTCCGAGCAATGGGTCGTAGCGTCCGTGGCGGCATATCGTGTAATGTGCAACGGAGTGTGATACCGTCTTCGATATTTGCCTATTGCGTAGCGTTGGACACCGAATACTGAACCCGATTAATGGGCACCTTTTAATCGATAACAGTAATTAACCGTAATCGGTTGCTTTGACCTAGAAAGACTACATATTTTTGTTGGCTATTTCTCTGTCGTAATGGCATAGTGAATGTGCTGCGCCTCGTTCGGAACTCGATGTTGTACCACCTACAGAACAAAGATGGGCGATATTTGTTGGAAAGCAAGTAGTTCGGTGCATTATTATTTGATCCTCATATTTACTCCTGCTGATCAGTGGCGTCTCCAGCAATTTTCTTCTTTCGGAGGAGGAGGAGGAGAGAGGGAGGGAGAGGTCGGCGGCTGGAGTGCCTGGAATGTACATAACCTAGGTGCGGGGGGAGGGGTGCATCAAAATGCATGTGATATTATAAGATAGGCTGATTATTCCCCTCCCCGGCTACCCCACTGCTCCTGATGTCAGGCAGATAAACTGCTATAGTGATGGTTCAATATTGGGAGACATTGCTGCCCCCTAAAACGGAGAAAATCCCCACAACTAATAGAGTAATTGACTTGGCCACGTTACATTTTTGGCGGACTGCCCACAAGAAGCAACGACTCTGCCCCCGGAAGAGCGATCTGTTCATTTTTTGATCGGATGGCCTGCCTCGAGGGTTGTTTTCAACCAATCAAACACACACACACACACAAAAAAAAATGAAAAAAAAAAATCGTTTAACAATAGTTCTATTCAGTGTAAAAAAAGTATTACCATTTTGTGAGACCACCTGATACTGGGGGGAAAAACAGGTGAAACAGGTGGTCTAACAAAATGGTAAACCTACACCAGCTCGCCTGCACCCTAACTGTTTTTTCAGTAAAAAAGTTTTTTTTTTGGTAGCATGGAATTTGGCCGATTAACGGCTTAGAAAAGTTGATGGCGATTAAAACAACTATGCATTAATCGGTTAATACATAAACCTGCGTTTATTTATTTATCTTTGCCAGAAGGAAGCGTAGAAAGGTTACACCGGAATTTTTTTTTTTTTTTCGTGGTAGGTTAAATGTGATTTTGTCGGCGGAATGGATGGCTCTACCACGACAGTCTGTGTCACCAGAAGTTTAACTCGTTTCCAAAACTGTCATTTTTTATTTTTTTTCTTGGATATGTGTTGTCTGCTTGATTAACCGTCTCACCGGCACCCTTTGATTTTTTTTTCTCTTTTATCTCCATCCGCTCTGTAATTGATGGTTTTTAGTCGGTTAATTCGTTCATTCATTTCCTTTTGAGATACAAAGCGCAACAGAGCTAGCAGGAATTAGCGATAGCCGATCTCTTGCTCCTAAAATTGAAGGGCTGGAAATAAGTCTCCTATACTTGACAAGATGATGATCTCTGGAGAAGGGGAACAGGGGAACAATTGACGAACACAATACTTCGTTTCACTTTAAGTCCAGACGCATGCCGACGGTACGAGCTGACGGGACCAATCAGGACAGCCTCAAAAGCGCACCATCACGATCACGGTGTTTTACCATCGCTGAACCAATCATAAACAGAAAAAGCCCAGTGACTTGCGCTTTTGACGGTGCTTGATTGGCCTCATGAGCTCGACAGCATCGGCTGCGTCGGGACTTCTTCTGGCAGGCCTCTGACGTCACGCCACAGCGGTGGCGCTGCCGTCGGCTCTGCGCATGCGGGCGAAGCTTCGCCTCACGCGAGTCTGGTTTCGGTGCGATACGCGATGCCCACACCCGGTGTGGGCAAACGCGGAACTTGTTTGTAAACACCGTGGTGGCGTATATAGTGCGACAGCAAGTGCTCATTCGAGGGAAGTAAGGTAGCCTGTGCAGTTTGGTGCTCGTCAGTGTACCTGTTCGCGCTACTGGTGCCACAAACCGCTGAAGAAGTGGCTTACGTACAGGATGCCGAGTTCGCACGAACACGTCCACAATCGCTAGTTTTTTTTATTTGTCTTTTTTTACTCACAGCCAGAAAACCGTTTACACATTTGTTAAAAAAAAAAAAATGCTACGAAAAGCTGCAGGTCAGTTGCACGGTCAGGGGAACACTATAAGGGTGAGGCTGGTCGTCACGATAAGTCTGATAATTAACTAAAATTTGTTAATTTTCTGTTTTATTTAATGAAAATAAACGTACGGTTTTTAATTACAAACTTGCTCAGCGTCACCAAAAAGCACGAAATCAGTAAACTTTGAAGGAGCTTGGTCGTGTGGGAAGCGGGGTAGTACGCCAAGTTCACCACTCGCGCAACAGGCGCGCAAGGCTGGCGGTGCGCAAAACGCGCATGATAAGACGCGGAAAAACAGCGCAGGCGCGTTCACTCACCGCCAGCCTTGCGCCTGTTGCACGAAGTGATAACTCTAGCGCACCAACACGCTTCCCACGTGCTCAAAAGAATCGTCGAACAATTAACGAAGCATTAACGCGCAACGATAGGTGCTGAATCCGTCGGTCGTGCGGGACGGACGGTGCCTTCCGAAAATGGCGACAGCGGAAGGGTGTACGCATGCGCAGATGCTTACTGAAAGGAAGGTCTTCGCTAATTAAGAAGTTAACAGATTTTAGTTAATTAACCGACATATCGAGACGAGTTGATGTAGGTGCACATTCAAAAAGGCGTTGCAGAATTCTCCGGTCGCTGGCGGCGTTGGACGGTCGAGTGTCGTGTTAGGAAACAGGAGGAAAAGGGCACCGACGACGACAGGAAAACAAAGCCGATGACTCAGAACGTACCTTTTGTAGCGACGGGCAGCGAGGCCTTGGGGTCGGCCGTTCATCCGCGAGGCAAGCTGCCAACTTTCGGCGAGGAAACGTGCGATCGATGCCAACCTCGCGGTCTTATCGCCCTCTTCATTTACGTTTGGGGCTCATCTCTGGTGGTGCTCTGTGAGCCCTTCATGGGCACTTGTGGAGTGAGCCAGGAACGTTTGAGGCGGCAGCAATGTTTGTTACGGAACAAGGTGACGTTCCACTCGTACCAAAGTTGTCCTGACGTTCATCACTTCTCCGTTGATAAAAAGCTTTAGAAAAAATGTTATTGCACGTGGACATGCTCGCGCATGCTTTTTCTTTGTTTTTACTTTTTGCACACAACTTGCCTCATCGTTTGGGACGTTGGTTTGGGCTGTTGATTTGCTCGACTCCAATGACTAAAGATTCACTCGACACCACACCTCCGCTGTGAGTTGTTGTTTAGGTTGGTGCAATCGCAGTTATCGGTGAGGCTGGGGTCATGTCTCGGTTCCTGCTTCTTCTCAAGTACCGACATTCGTCAAAGCGCTGACTGCGTGACTGTGCAGGTTTCAGGAGGCTAACGGCGGTTCATGCAGAGTAGCGGAATGAACTGAGAGATGTCATTTTGTGCCCGCTAAATATACTTCGTCACGCGCGTGATGGTTGTTGTCACTTGGCTGTAAAAAAGCTGGGCATCGAGGGACTTAGGCGCCACTCAAGGGACCTCAAGATGGCGTTAATGAGCAACACCGTACATGATGTGATTGCTGCGCCATTTGCGACAAACTGCGCCAGAGGGCTTCTTACCCTGCTACATCTGCTACATTTAGCCCAAATCTGAAGAACTTGCACCAACATTGCGCCAAAAAATAATTTCACTTTAGTAAATACTAAAAAATAGAATGGCTCAGGCCCCGCTACACGTCCGGATCGTTGTGACAGGCTTGTGCGAATTTTTAGAACTTTCGCTTTTAGCTGCAAATAACGTACTATCCTTCTCTCAGTGCCAAACGCTGACGGCACTCAGAATTTTGTAATATTTCTCATGTTCCGAGTTTGCTCTGGCATGTAAATAGCTTTGTTGAGTGCGCTTCTCACAGCGCTCTTGTGTACTGCAGTGAAGCGGTAACCGCGAAGTAAGCACCGCAATTTTGCTTATCTTGCTTCACCGCAGTGCATCTGAGTGCTAAAGGAAAGCATTCCCCCAAAGCGCGACGTTAAACGCGCGCTAACCGGGCCAATCAGCCGCCTCTCTTTAATCACGTGAACCCGCTCTCTGGGCGTGGGTATGGGCCGAGGCCCGATCGCGTTCCGGAAGATAGACGTACGACTGTTTTAGCGAGTTCGTGGCTTCCAGCGCACTGTCAGCTTTGCGCTGAACGGAATGTGGGCCATCCAGCGTGGCGTTGAGCACGGCGGCGTCCTCTGCTCCCAGCTGACTCTGAGCACGCTGGCTGGGGGGACCCTGTTGCGCTGGACCGAGCGACTGGCATTATTGATCAGGGAAAGATGAGGGATCGATCAAGGCGGTCCCGCGGCGAGGCACGGAGAACGCGGCAGGGCTAACGCGCGGTTCCGGAGAGAGCAGCCGAGATATCGACATAGCGGCGAAGCGCACAGACCAACGCGCTCGTCGCGCGCGTACTGTAGTGTTGCGCGTATCGAGCGGAGAGCCGCTGGCGTCGGTGCACTCAGAGACGGCAGTCGGTACTACAGCCTGTTCCACCTTAGGGCGGACCGCGGTAGATGCTACGAGCCATCCCAGCCAATGCAGAGGTGTCTCAAGTGACTATGCGCTCCGCGCCTCACGGCGCCCCTCTCCGAAGATCACGGATGGCTACTACGTTTTCCCTTACGATGGACCGCGGAGGACGCTACGGATCATCCTGAGCGTCACGTGACCTTCGGGAGGGGCGCGGAGTCCACTTCGCAGCGCTGGATTCGATGACTCGTAACGTGACAACCGGAGCTGGAGCCCGCGAGCGGCGCGAGATGCGGGACAAGGCAGTCGCGATGGGAAAAGGAAGGGGTCGCGCAGCTTCGATCTGAGGTCGTGACGCCGGGGGTTCTACTGCCGCCACCCCCGATGCCTGGCGAACGGAGTGGTACATCAGCGGAAGTTGGGCCGTCGACGGATTCTCGGACACGCACGCACATGCACACCCCGCGGCCCGACGTAATCGCGCCGCTGTCGGGCGTATTGATCGCGCTGCACATACGCACGTACGACTCGCTCTCTCTCTCTGCTGTCGCCCTGGCCGCCTTTTCCGAGCGGCCGATGTGTGCAACCGGCGAAGCCCGATTGCTCCCAAAGAGATTTTTGTTTTATTTTATTTTTTGTTCCGTGGTGCGAGGTGGCAAGGAAGTGAAGCGAGCAGCTTTCTCCCGCTTGAACCTGGTACTACTCAAAAAATGGGGGCTGGTTGCAAGAGAGGAGTGGGTTCTCTGATGCCACTACACTTTGATTCACCTTCTGATAAACCGCGGTGAACGCTACTACCCTCCCCTCCAAAACCAATTTCGCGCTGTGAATGAATCACGTGACTACGCGCGTCCCTGTGTTCCTACTAAAGGTCACGTGATATTCACGCGGCATTGGATTGGCCTCGATGACGCCTAGTGTTTTCTGTGTTCCATCATAAGGTGTAACAGAATATAGCTACTTCCCTGGGGAAGCTACCCGGTAACGACCATGCCTGGCTTTTTATGTGCAAGTCAGTGCTGTGGTGTGCTCTGATTCTAACTGCGTGGAAGGTTCTAGGCCTCTGATAAATGCCATTTTAGCTGGAGCAGTATGACCAGTGTTTAAAGCCTCCCGTAACTTGAGGGGGGGGGGGAGGTTTGACGAGATGTACTAGATGCACATAAAATAAACCCCCTGCTGACCGTACCCACGCTGTACATCCAACCCTCAAATTGCTAATCCCCAAATGTCACATCCCTGAAAACCAGCTATTTTATTGCAAGACATGATTTCGCTTTCACTAATGCTGGGGCTGTGGAGGAGGGTCTCGGACCATCCTTTAGAATCAGTGGGAGGTTCGAGACCCACTGAGACCCCCAGACTTTAAGCCCTGAGTATGACTATGCTGACATGAAGGTGACTGAAACCAGATTGTGATTATAACTAACTGATCTGGCAGTGAGAGGAACCTGCTGCAGTTTTGGCCAGTTGTAGGCTGTCGCCCCTACTTGCTTCGCATCAGGTTTCAAAGCGCCTACCGTAATTTAATCCGGCGACGACCACATAGCAGGGACAAACACACACTTCTCAACTCAATCTGAGGCTTGTGCATATTTCCTTTCTTGTCGACCATTCGTTTCCAGTTTAATTTATGGGTAACCTTAACCAGCTCACCTGTCTTTAATTACAAGCATAGGAAAAATCAGTCTCCCGTAATTATGTGATGGGAGCTTTCATTTTTTTATTGTTTTGCAGTTTTATGTTATTTTTTCAATTGCTTTTGTCGGAAGGATTCCACATGTCCTTTCATCGTAGAAGATTTGTGAGTCCGAAGCCTTTCTCTATTACTCTGTGGGACTTTGCCTGTAATAAAGGAAAAGAATAAAGGAACAATTCTTCCGACCATATTGTTCTTTTGCCAGCACAAGTCAAAGCTCCTGATTTGTTTGCACTTGTGTTCTTACAGCACCTACAGGAATTGAATTTCCGTTCCAATTTGACTATTGTTATCAAGACAGTTTGAAAGACGAGCCATCATAATACAAAACTAGAAGTAGAAAAAAAAGAATTCCAGCAACGTGCACTCTAGGGCAGGGTTTTTTCATTTGCCTCGTTAAAGGGATACTGAACTGAAATTTCGAGCTCACAAAACAGGGCTGGATGGATAGGGCGGGACGCTGCAAAACCTAAAAACATCACTCGTACAGCGATATCTCCAACGGATCGCCGTATTTTTGGAAAAGGAGTTTGCGATGGAAGACGGCCGACGCACGCCGACGAGACAAGGCCACGTCACGATTCCCATTCTCTCTGCTCGTCGCTACGTCCCGTCGAGTTGGTGAACCGAAGCGAGGAGAAGAGAAGCGAGGCCGATTCTCCTCATTCTCAAATTCTTCCGGAGGACAGTGACGTCAGAGACCTCGCTCATCGCGCCCTTCTTTTTCAAAAGTACGACCATCCGTTTGATATATAGATGTATGACTGATGTTTTGGAGTTCATAGCGTCCTGTTCAACGCTTCTGCGGCCTTATTTTGCGAAATCCAAATTTCGGTTCAGTATCCCTTTAAAGTTCCCATTCTCTAAATGTCATTACCTTGGTCTCTCATTACGGTGCACATCAAAGTAGTCACTCTCCTGAATTAAAACTGCGAGTTGGGCTAGTGGGTACTTATGCATGGTGGAAAATACGCCTAAAAAAAACGCACAAAGAAAGAAGCTCTCCTGAAGGCATAGAAAAAAAAAACCAAAACAAGGAAAATTTTGCCACACTGGTGGCAGCTCTGGCACTTTGGAGGTATGATATATTGTAACGCTCGAAACTATCAGACACTGATTGTGACAGCAATTTCTGGGTGTACAAAAAACATTCCACTGGCGTGGTGATGATCCAGTCCCGAACTGGTTCCTTCTCGGGTCACGACTGCTTTGCCCTTGTGAACAATCTTTTTTCTCCTCCCTCCGGCCCAGGAAATAACGTAGCATCCACGGGGCGCGTGTTCATTCACTGTGGGGTCCCATGGCCGTAGTGGTTCCAGCACGCCGCCATGACAGCTGGTTCTAGGGAAGGAAGCCACACTTGGCGACCAGTCGCGTCCCACCAGCGGCAATTTGTTTATTCTGAACACTTCATGCGACAAATAAGTTGTTTTCAATTTGCATGTACAGAGTGTGACATTTTTTGAATGCACAAACCCTTGCCGGTTTCTTTCATTTTCCCCTCGCAACTGAAATGTTGTCACCAAAATGAATGGCTCATCCGTGGCACCGGCTTCGTTGAAAATATTTGTCGATCGCCCCACTGTGCCGTACGAGCGAAACGCGATACGGCGCCGATGTCCCGCTCACATTAACGGCATCCCACAGTGCACGTCTGCCCCATTGCCTGTGGTGGCTCTGGCTAGGTCAGTTCTGACTGACAGTACTCTCCCTTTTTAGAAGCAATTCTGTTGCGTGTTTGTTTAGACGGCCAAGAAGTTAGTCAGCCCCAATGGGCGTCCGGTGTCTTTGCCATAGATGTGAAATTTAGCCACTGCTACTTTAATGTGCACCACGCAGTTCCGATACACGACTACGCTGCTACGATGCTCATCCAGGTCGAAATGGGCAGGGGTGAGGATTGAACTTGAAATTCCGCGTGGGTGGTTCTTTCCGGACACACAAATAAGTCATTTGACGTCTGGATGGTGCGGTTAGTTTTCCTGAGTATGGCGACGTAGTTACACGCCGTAGATGAGAAATATCGCCAGCGCAATACCCTCTTCAGCCCGGGGTGTTCAACGTGCACCGCGCAGTGGTGATGCACGATTGCGCGGCGGTACGATGCTTGTCCGGCGGCTGTAAGTTGGACGCTCGGCGAGGAAGTTGGTGAGATCACCAACCGCTAAGATTGACCGGCCCCACACTCGACCTTGGTGCAGTCCATGGTGGTTGGCAATCTTACCGACTCTCTCGCCGAGCGTTCAACTTGGAGCCCGGTTCGATCGAGACGTGCGGGGGGTAACCCAGGATCCCCATGTGCAAGCTTTGCTATACACAGTCAGAGCTGCAGTGCGCCAACATGCTCGGCCACCGACGCCGCCCCCTTCCTCGCAGGTGGTTGCCCATGGAGGCAGGTGGGAGCCGCAGAGCGCTGCCGCCATGCCCGTAGGCCGCCGCACGTGCACGGGAGGCGAGGGCCGCCGCTGGCCCAGCCCCGCTGCCCCCATGGCCCCCGTGTCCCATCCTGGCCGCCGGAGTTCGCGCACAGAGCTCACCGCCTCGGAGCCGCCACACACGCAGGCCGCCACGGGGCGCCGCAGCGGCACGGCTGCAGGGTCCCGGAAGGCCCACGACCGGATGCACGGGGCCTCCGAGAACAGGGATCACGTGAGTTCCTTCACCTTTGATTTCTTCTCGGGTGGTACCCTACGTGCACGGGGACTCCCAATTGCGCCGCACGTTTGGCGGGTGAAAGCATTCTCTTTTGGGGACGGGGGTCGACGGGTGAATAGAGATTGCGGCAAACCTAGATGAGCCGGAGAGTCGTTGGGAGAGACAGCCGACTCGTATCTAGAGTCGAGTGTTTTCGACTTTGGTTTCACGCATGTGCGTGGTGCAGGGACATAGCCAGGATTTTGTTTCGGTGGGGGCTTGCCCATGACAAAATGCTCTATAAGGTGGAGCGGGAGAGGAGGCCCTCGCAGAATGGAAGATTTCGGGGAAGGCTTGGGCTCCTGGGTGTGTGCTTGGCGTGGCGTGACGCCGTCGGAGGAAACAAGCGTTTGCCGCTTTTTCTTTTGGAACGTAAAGGCTGTCATCCACGCCACTATCGTGGTATGGGGAAAAGTGCTTGTTTATGGCCCTAATCTAAGGAGTGAAAGTTTTCTGCCCGCACATATTCTTCTGTTGTGAAATGTGAAAGAAAGCTTCGGTGTCGCGTTTGTGCTGCGGGTGTCGTGTGGTGTACACGCAACCTTCCCTGTGCTGTCTAAGTGGGTCGTGAACTGCCATCATTAAGTTGTGTGAAAACTGTGCAAATATTGAAGGATGCTCCGAGCTTGAACCAAGTATATTAGCTCAGCTGGCAGTCATGTTGTTTGTTTCAGAAAATTACCCGGGGAAACTTTAGAAATTTAGGAAAAGTACAGAGTTTGGCAAAGCTTTGAGAAACTTTGAGTTACCTCAGAGGAGCAGGGGCAGGAGCTGTCATGAGGTTTGTTAGTTAGTGTTAAAGTAAGATGGATACTCAAAGTCAAGACCAAATTTTGTAATCATAAAAGAGACGCTAATCATAGAGCATAAAATAAGATAAATTAAAAAAACTATTTACAGCAGAAGTGGCGGTGTTCAGTTTGGTTGCTTCCGGCAGAGGTGTTCCTGTTTACACATCAGCCTTCGTGTTTCTGTTTGCCGGAGAAAGAATGAAGGTTGGAGGCTTACGGTGCAACGTCGGGTGTCTGGGACTTCAGTTTGAATGGAGCTCCAATTGACAGGCAATCGACAGTGTCGGTGACTCTGGCTTTTCCCGAGGTCTTTCTGGTCCAGTCAAAATTCAAGTCAGAGCTTTGGAGACTTTGACTTGGTCCGACGGGTTCCTGGTTGCCAGTGACTTGCAACCCAGTCCTGGTTCAGGCCATTTACCTGAGTGCCTTGTCCTGTCTGTCGGTCGCTGGCTGGCCTTGCCAGAATCTCTCGCGCTGTTCTCTTTGTGCTTCTTCAATTGTCTTCTTTTTTGTCCATTCAACATGAGCATCAGAGCATAGAAATCACCATGCAGGGCACAGTGATTGCAGCCCAGTGGTGGAGGTCAAGGGATAGGTTCACTTTCTGGGTTTGAGGGGGGAACCATCAAGACAATTGCTTGCTCAACTTGCAATAATGTAAACAAAATGTGAGTGCTATTGAAGGGCGATCATTGGGGAGGGCATGACACAGCACTCATGTGCTCATAACTCGATTCTGTTTCCCCTAAAATTGCATAAATATAGTGAAAGAAACAAGAATGATGCAGTAGGCACTGGCTTATGTGTGCACAGCCTTTATCACTGCTGTCTACCGTATTTACTCGCAGAATGAACGCATTTGTTTTCCCGAAAAATCGATGCAAAGTTGGGGGGGGGGGGGCGTTCATTACGCGAAGTAAAATTTTTGCGTCCGTATTTACTCGCATAATGAACGGTCCTTTTATCCCGAAAAATCGACGTAACTTATCTCTTTGCGTGCAACAAGCAACTCCAAAACCAGCGACTCCAAAACCAAACTGCGATGCGCAAAAAAAAAAAAATGCTCCTCTCCATGTTTTTTTTTTTTTGTGCATTTCTTTCTTTTCGCTCCGCTTTTCTTTCTTATTTCCTTGCGCTCGGTGCGCAAACCCAAAACCAAACTGCGCTGTGCAAAAAAAAAAAAAAAAGAGAAGAAAAGATTTTTTTATGTTTTTTTCTTTGGTTCTGTGGATTTTTTTTTTTTTTTGCCGCCTTTCGCAAGCTGTATTGTTTCGCTTTGCTTAGGCGAAGGCTTCTCCGCTTCTCTTTCTTATCTCCTTGCGCATGGCGCGCGACCCAAAATCCAAACTGCAAAAAAAAAAAAAAAGAAAGCTCCTTTTTATGTTTGTTTTTAAGCTTCAGTTGGATCTTTTTTTTTTTTTAACGCCTTTTGCAAGTTGTTTTGTTGGCCCACGCTGCCCATGCATTCAGGACCTCGCTGCACCAGGATAGAAAAGTGCATTCATTTCGCGCGCGTGGGGGAGGGGTCAAAATTTTGACGTCCTAGTTGGGGTGCGTTTATTACGCGAGTGAAAAAAAGTCGAAATTTTGAGAGCCGACTTGGGGGTGCGTTCATTACGCGAGTGCGTTCATTGTGCGAGTGAATACGGTACCTACTCGCCGCAAAGCTGAGTAATCAAACAGTCCCTTTAGCGATGTTACCACTGGATAGCCGTAATCACAATTGCCCATGTGGCAGCGCATAGTTTGGCTCGCTGTACTTAAAGGGACAATGAAGACGATTTTATTTAATTTTTTTAAATGGTGTTTCTATGCTTCTTGGGAACATAGCATGCTGCCCAATTTTTGTAGACATTTGTGACGCGTATTTTTGTGCATACGAAAGAAGCAAAGAAACCGAAACTGAACAAACTACATTCTCGTTTCTGGGCCTCCGAAAACGGAGGTGACGTAGGGAGTGACGTCAAGTGTGAATTGTCGGTATCGGTAGTATTTAGGAGATCGAGACTCTGGTTACCACGGTGGGTTATAGCAGCGTGGTGGCGCGGTCGTTTCGCCGAATCTGTCGACATGGACGGCAATGCCGCTCTCGAGTTCGAGCTTCCGTTCAGTGACCGAACACCAACGGAACGGGAGTACGTGTGTGGCGGCCTCTGTCATCACCCGACGGAGACCGCCCAGCCGGCAACGAGCGGCACGCATGCCGAAGGACGGACGCGGAGGAGATGCCGAGGGGATAGCGGTAGCGATCCGGCCGTTCCGGGATCCGGTTCCTCCGCGGACGTCCTCTTTCGTCGTCAAAGAACACGAACAGCAACCCACACGTGAAAACTAGCGTCGGCCGAACGAATACTGGTCTTCAGTCGACCGTAGCCATCTACAGCTACCATTTTGCAGAATCCTTCGAGTACCGTGTTCTTTTTATTATTTTATTTTGTTTGCCCATAGTTGCTCGTTGCCCGTTTCGCGTCCACGCGTAGCAAAGAAAAACAATTATGCTGCTTTTATTTACGATTTAGTAATAATTTCCGGTCCGATTTATACTTTTCATGGTTATTCAAGCGGAAATTAGAACAGTATTCCAAAATCGCGAACCAAAACGTGACCGAGGGCACGTTTCTCGTTTCGACCAATGGCTGACACGTCTTTTGTGACGTCACGCTTCTTGGCTCCGCAGCGTCACGCGAACTCCGCTTCTCCTGGCTTCTCCCGCAACTCTCGGGGCGTCGCCCCCGGTCGATCCCGATGCGATTATTACCGCGGCTGTTTAATTGATTTGCGCAGCACACAAGCGCTGGTTTCGGCTGAAATTTGGGCAACGTGGCCTGAGACGTGCCGGGAACCCAGTTCAATCGCCAAAAAGATGTCCGAAATTGCCTTCATTGTCCCTTTAAGGTGTGAAGGGCTTTGAGAACCGAGCTGGAGAATGGTGACTTCAGGAAGGGCCACGACTTTCTCTTCTTTATGAAACAAAAATATTTTCCCCTCCAACAAAGCAAGATTTAAATATTCAGGCAAGAGTCCGGAATAGTTAGTGAGCTGCGGCAAAGCTGCTGATTATTAAAGGCTGCTATTACATCCAAAATAAGCACAATTGGACTTCCGCAATTTTATAATCTGCTTGAGCCATGTGGCGTGGACCTACAGCCGATAAAGCCGCGGTCCCGCTTCAGTCAATGTTTAAAGCAATGACTCCACTTGATTCCGCTGAGCTAGGCAGCTGTGACTGCAAGCATTCTTGACGTTGAAGATCCGCTTGGTTTGCTATGGGCAACCGGGCGTAGTGCGAGTTGCATGTTCTCTTTGCACTGCGATCCTAATGAGTCAAGGCGTCAGATTATCTACCATTTTTTTAAGCGAGTGTAAACTGCACCCAGTATATCATACGGTAATTTCATTGAAATCGGAATAAACAAAGCCATTGTGATAGCCATCTGCCCCGCTAGCTGCTATGAATATCTCGTTCCTGGGGGAAAAGTTAGAACTGGTAAAACACAGCGAACTTTAGATTTTTATATTTGCATCAGAGGTCAAAATTTGGCAAACAAGAATGAGCTGAAACAAAGATTGGAGAAATGGAAGCCAACAAGTCATCTTCATTCACAACAGGGCTTCTATAACAACCCCTCTCCTCTGCTGCTGTTTTGACACAGTGGTCAGTACACCTTTGGTACTTGCAGAATTTAGAGTATGCAACTGGGAATAGAGAAATTTCTTAATTTTTATTAGAACTTTGATTTGGGCTAGTTGGTCCAAATGGTAAAAGTTTAAAAATTTTGAAAGAGAAGAGGACAAGTAGAAAACATGAATGAGATAGACAAGTGCTGACTTTCTTAATTTACTTTTCCCTAACAATTCAGTCACAAGTCGCTCATAACCAATCAAAACAGGTATTGCATCTTTTAAGAAATTGTTTTTAATATTACCAAGCTCACAAAAGTGCAAAACTTGTTGTCCTCATCAATCCTATGGCAATTGAAGATTGAAAATAATGTATTTATGTTTCATCTCATGAACCCTTTGATGTGGCCAGCAAGAACAAGTATTGAAACATGGAAATAGGCATACTTGTGTATAACAAAGTCTTTATAGAAGGGTATAGGCAGAGATCTTTCTGAAGCCATCTCATATCAGTGAGCATGACTCTAATCCATGGGAGTATTTTTAAGAAAGCCGTGAAAGCTACACTACTGCAGTCTGTGCAGGCGAGCTACAAGGCCAGAAAGACAATGATAATTGTCATAAATCAAATAATTAACAAAAAATTTGTTCAACAATTTATTTTATTAGTAAAAACAGACATATGGTTCTAACGAGAAATTCGCTGAGCATCAGCAAAAATCACTAAATCATTATTTTCAGGAAGACTGACAGGCAGAAGGCTGGCGGTGAGAAAATGCGGAATGAGATAAGAGACAGAAAACAGCGCGGGTGCATTGTTGCATGGTAGCCTTGCCACTGTTGGTCGAGTGGTAACTTCAACACTCTACCATGCTTCCCACGTGCTCCTAGTCTGTCTAAAATTGACTGATATAGTGGTTTTTGATGGTGCCCAGCAAGTTTCCTATTGGAACCATATGTTTATTTTCACTAATTGGAGGCACATTGATACTTTAGACCCATATGTTGTTGTAAAAAAAAAACTGTCTCCAAACTCCGGTCTCAAAACATGCTTTTCGTGCTAGGGTTGTCAAATTATGAGGCGCTGGAAAAAACCAGCCTTCTGTGTTATGTCCTTATTTCAAACTTTTTTGTTTGTGTTCTGCCCATTGCAAAGCATGTGAGAAGGGCCTCAGCATGCACTTTGTATTGCTACGCTGCAGTGTTCTTCCGCAGCATAAAGGCTGTCTGCTTTCATCGCCGTCACCATGCAAATGAACTCCGATTTTCCGAGTGCTGTCTGCTAACCAAAGTTTAATAGTTTTGTACTGAGCAGCCGCAGACTGGCGCTGCGAAGCAGCGTGAACGCAGGCAAGGGGTGGGTTAACATGCTCGCCAGTGATACACGCGCCATCCGAGAAGGTCATTCGCCGTTTGTTGCCATGGTGACGGTGATGAAAGCAGACGGCCTTTATGCATGTGGAAGAACACTGTGGTGCAGCGATATGAGGTGCGTGCTGAAGTGCTTCCCGCGTGCTTTCAATGGGTGGAACGCGAACAAAAAGAGTTTGAAATAAGGACTTACACAGAAGACTGGTTTTCTCCAGCGCCTCATAATTTGACAAGCCTTACACGAAAAGTGTGTTTTTGGCCATCCAGTGCCCTTTTTTTTATCCGTAACATGGGTCTAAATGATTAAACTGCCAAAAGTGATTTAACATATTTTAGTTAATTAGCTGACTTATCGTGACGACAAGCTCCCTATATAATGGCCCCTTGGCCGTATAACTCACCTGAACAAACTGCATTGGTGTAGCTTTCACAGCCTTCTTTAAACAAATTTGTAAAGCCTTAAAGAAACACAAAACAACACCCCTTATGTACAGTCAGCACGGAATGAAACCCAAACGCCGGAACGCGTGGCCGTCGATACAGGCTGCTCCACCTGGAGGGCCCCTCAGAACTAATGAAAATACGCGGGGTGCAAGGGTGCGGGTCCTACTAAGATGACCTCGACCCTGGTGCGGCGCGTCTAGGACTTTCCGCGTTTCGCCGGTGGCGTGCTGTAAGCGCCGTCGTATCCGATACAAAAGCACTGTCACTTGCTTTGTGTATCGGATTCCCAGCGATATCTCTTCAGCGCTGCCATTCATTATCGCTTTGTGTATCGCAAGGGTGAAATGAAAGTTGAAACATTTCGTGCACAGAAGACCCCGAAGTGCTTGATGACGTGTCACTGGGGCTCCGGTATACAACGTGCCACGAGCGGTTTCTGAGAAATAGTGAAACGTCATAAACGCAAAATAAAATTCGTTTATTTGCACAACCATACTCTTTATAAAAAATATTAAAAAAATGCTGCAACAGACCGACGCGGATGCCTCGGTTTTTACGAGCAATGCGCATGTTTTCGTGTGAGGTTATCAGTCGCTTCTTAAAAGCGAGGAATTGCTTGCTGACGCTCTCTTTGGTAACCCCCGATATGCCAGGCGTATCAAATCCGGAGTGGAATAAATACATCACCCTGTCTGAGCAGGGCCTATTGCAAAGAGCTATAGCCAGGTAAGCGGCCGCCCGGTGTCGACCGGGTGACAACGGGGCGACAGTGCGGCGACAGAAAAGCACCCCAAGTGACGGCGCTTACAGCGCGCCACCGGCGAAACCCCAGACGCCCGACGCGAGGGTCGAGAACATCTTAGTAGGACCCGCACCCTTGCACCCAGGTGCGTTTTCATTAGTTCTCAGGGGCCCTCCAGGTGGAGCAGCCTGTATCGATAGCCACGCGTTCCGGCGTTCGGGTTTCATTCCGTGCTGACTGTACATGCTCCGTGCGTGCCGCTATGGCGCCTCCGTCTCTTGCTTCATCAGCGCCTCCTGTAGTCAGTTCAAGAACTAATGGTATCCTCTCATGCAAAAGCAGCGGCTTAGGGGAGTACGGGAGTGCGGGAGTGACCATGCGGCGTGCTTTTGCAACTCAACAGAATGAATGACACTGTAATACATCTTAAAGCAAAGCGTTTCAGGCTGGGAAAGCAGCTTTATGCTGGCAATCACATGGTTTTTGTGGAAAAGGGGATGATTTATGCCGTGGCAACCGGTGGGTTGGCAAAGTCGTGGGAAAATATTTTGCGCAGGTGATTCTACAACAATCGTTTGCATTCTTTTTTTTTCTTCTTTTGAGTGATATTTTACCCTGGGAATTTTTCACGCCGCCTCGGCCTAGTGGGTAGTTCAGTTTTCGACCCTCTTTCCCCCCCTTCACTATGCCTTCCCCCTCTAAGCTGACGTGTCTGCAGAGTTCTGAATCTCGTTGCGGTGGGCGATGCAGGACGCTTGAAATGATCTACGAGACTTTCTAACCTGGGCACGAATCGCTCTCGCAAGGCCAACGTCCATGACCAGCACAACGCCTGATTGCGCAGGCGATTTTGTCATCACCTGCGCCCTCAGCCTGGGTAACACAATCAATTGCGGCCGTCATGACGAACCAAATAGAATCATTGAGCTTCCTTGATTTCTGTTTCACGCTTCTTGATTTGTACAACGAATCGATAAGCGTGAACAAATGTAAACAAGGCAAAAGGTGTATTTAAAGTTTATTCATAAAGAAAAAGGTGCAGACGTTTCAGCCAGCAGAAGAAGAATGTACATGACTTTACATATTTCGGGGGTTTCAAGACGAAATTCAGGGACTTATATTTTTTGGTGTAAAGTGGCACAGCATTGTTAACCGTCGCTGTCAGGTTGCCATTTTTCTCTTTTTTTAATATTAGAAAAACTGTTGGCCTAAGCAGGAGGTGATGCTCATTTCGTTCCCCACGAAATAGGTGCTCCGGTACTTTTAGCTTCTCCAATCACGGACTGCCACCTACGGTGGCAATCCGCGGCAGTCCGTTTGCACCAAAACAGTCGTGGTGCCAGGTACAGGCAAGTTCTGCATCGTAAGGAATAGGTAAAAATAACAACAAAAAAAAAAGAAAGACACGAACGGAACTTTAGTGGTGGTTTACACTGTGGAGCTGCCGCGATTCATTGCCGTCGACGCTCCACCGGCTCCGCTTCCTACGGTTTGCCCAGAAATCGCTAGAATTTCACAAGGGATAGCTTCTCAACTTTATTCATTCAGCCATTGAAGCAGTCAAACACGCAACAACAACAATCAGTGGTTATCTTTTGCTTGCAATGCTGTGGACAACATAAAGGGGCTTGGGAGATGCTGGCTCGTCTGTGGAAATGGAGTGCCTGGAATATACCAATAGTTTCTATTTTGATCATCGGATGGCGCCACAGCTTTTTTAAATGCCAGCGCACAGAGCGCGTACACCTCGCATTCAGGAGTGGGTGGAGGCGGCTGAGCATGTAGAATGCGTCAGACATTTCTGCTTGGGGAGAAATTTCAGCACACCGAAGATGGTCCTTCATTCAAGAGTTGGTGTTTCCATTGGTTTTACTGAGTTAATACTGTTCTTGTGTTGATTTGGGCGAGATTGATTTTCCTTGTCACCCTCTTCCCGAGATTTATTTGACATTGTTCGCAGGAGAGCGTTTGGATGCACCCCACTCACCCTTTGCCAGCACCTATGTAGTGACACTCATAATTTTTTCTTGCCAGGAAAAATTTCTTTTTAAAATAAATTTTAAGAGTTTGCAAGTTTGTAGGGATTCTTGCAGTACGTGGGGTCACGATAAATTGACTGGCAGGCTGGCAGTGAACTTATTTTCCATAGGTCCCGAACACCTGCCACAAAACATCCGTAATGTTGCACCGGAGGGTGCAGTTTTTGAGAGGGATGAGTCATATGCATCTGTCGTCGCAGCAGATCTGCGGCGCTATCAAATGCATGGCAGCATGAATTAAAACTCTTTGCATACTAAAAAGCTGTTCGCCGGTAGTAATAGTTTTAGAGATGGTGTGGATTTTTTTTGGCCGCATCTCAATTGAAAAAGGAAAGAAAAACAAAAGTTGGAAATGGCATTGAATTGTGCCCTTTTTGCGGCACTCTGCAGGGTTTGTACATCTCTGCAAGAAAGCTGGATAAACCCCGGTTCTCTAGTCCCCTGCGCAAGAAGAACTCCACGGTAGGGACTCCTACTGCTAGCATTCCTAGCCGTGCTCCTTACGAATTCCTCTTCTCCGTGCCTCTACGAATCCCCCAGTCAAGGACTTCGCCGCCCCATGAGAAGCTAGCGTTACACCCTATATGGCACATGCCACAGGTAGCAAAAATGTTATTGCACTTGACCGTCGTGTTGGTTCAGCTAGTGTAGCGTTACACAAAATGAAACTGCAGGACTTTTATTTCTCTTGGGCAAAACTCGTGAGGGCTTTTTTCTGCCTCGAATAACAGCTTGTGACTTCTATTAATTTTTTGCTTTTAGTAGGTTGGGATGGCTTATGGCAGTGTCTAGGACGTTGGGGTTTTCGTGCTTTTTCAAATCTCACTGCTCAAGATTGAGGCATAGCTTCTTTCCCCTCTTATTGTGACTCCTTAGCATAGTGTAGTTATGCCGTTGTTTCTCACGAAGGCTGTGGAACATAAATAGCAAAGGTCAGCCACTGTTTCACAGATTTTCACCGTGCCCTGTTCCTGGCAGCACCAAAAATGTTTTTTTCACTTTGTCACACTAGTGGCAAGAATTTACACCTCAGCGTTATGGCGCAAAAAATGGGTATACTATTTTTATATATGCACGCTGGTCTCTGCAGAAGGATTTATGGGGTTCACAATTTTTTTCTTCCAACTTTCCTTTGGAACAAACAGTCAAAATAAACAAAATAATTATCCCTTGGCAATGGATATTTTATTTGGTTCGGTTTGTTGGAGGTAGGATACGGTGGGGCTTTTAAGCCTTAAAACCCGACAAAATGGAGAAAACTTGTTTAAACTCTTCATGATACGAGGACATATTCCACAAGCTCAAAGCTGGAAAAACAAAACAAAATTGCAGCATTTAGCAGCCACTTCGCTACTGGCCGCAGACAAAGATCCCTCCGATGTCTTGATGAGATAATCGCATGCAAGGGAGAACTGTCAACACCTCCTAGAAGAGAAGGCCGTAGCGCTCTTCTCGTGACGTCGCAAAGGAAGGCCATCGGGGCCGCGCGGCGAAGCGAAGGCAACGCGCGTGGATCGGCCGTCGTAACGCCCTTTTAGTCGCATACGCGTGTCTTAATTAGTTAAAATGGAAGCTGCACATAGCAACGGGTCTCGAAAATATTTTATTACGTGGGCAAAATACTACACCGCTAAATAATCGGGATGAAATGGTACGAGGCAGGCGTATAAAAGAAAACATTGAGTCACGCAATTATTACTGTAGGAATGCATATTTTACACAGAAATACTTCGATAAAATGGCGAGACACACAGTGATTTGACACAGCAAAACAGATCACAGTTAAAAATCAGGTAGACGTAGTCAACGCGGATACGGCTAGACAAGTGTCACTTACGATCATGTAAGCGATGTTATTGCATGCAGTCACTGAATTCTTGCATCATACCCCGGCCACATGGCAACAGCAATGCAATTTCGATCGAATGACATTATGGGGTCGACAAATCAGTTTGCGACGCTCGTATAATCACTCGAGACCGCGAGCTGATTAAGTCCCATATCATTTAATGAAAATATATTAACTTTTCCGTGTGGCAGGGCTACTAAACTTACTATTTGCAGTCAACTAATTTACTTCTCCCTATGAGCTCGAAGCTGCCTTAGAACAAAATATATTATTTTGTATACAATAATGCTATTACCTTAATACAGTTAAGATTCTAGTATAAAAGCGGTAAAGGCAATAGAATAGCATTAGTATAAATAAACACATAAGCACAAACAACACACTTTGTGTAATCACACAAACATGTTATTCCCCTTCCAGTGAAAACTAGAATATTACCACGCATATTCACAAATGTCGACGGAACCGCACACGGATAACGACGAACAAGATGCAATTCTGTCACGAAAACAAAAACAAAAAAACAACCCGACTGCAGCACTTTACTCGCGTCCCACATGACCAAGAAAGCCCTTGAATAAGTTGTCTCTCACCTGTCGATCGTACCCATATCGTATCCGTATCCACAATATCCATCACGAAAACATTTGAACACGAACTTCAAGAAGTCTCTCTGTCGAGAGAGAGGTCATTGACCAGTGTCATCGTTGGCTGGTTGTCACACATGTCACTCAAACAGTAGCAGGACTTGTTCCGCGAATCCATGTAAATGCCGTAGTATCAAGCGAGCTCAAAAAAACTACCCGAGACTGCGGTGACGATCAAGAAACGACGGGAAGGATCAAAAGAACCACACACATACACACACACATGAGAGCAGCAGGCAGCAGCAGTGTGGGAGGCTTAACCAGCTTAACGTCGTCGACCCATCTCTTTCTCGCGTGCGCTCCTGCCTCGATGACTGGATTTTTCGGTTCCCTTCCCTTCTGCAAGTCTCAGCGTTCCCTTTTAGACAGTCAGCAGCTCACACACAGCGTAAATTTACCCAGAATTGGAGCCCCTACGAGGAAGAAAACGTCGCAGCGGACCGGTTCATTTGAAAAGTGTGGGGATCTGCGGGATTGCACGTAGTCCCGCGGTTACTGGGATAATCATAAATATAAAATTGGTACTTCAACCTTGGTAGCGCGTTGTATATTATGTTTATATTATATATATAATAAATTGTACAATACTGCGCTTTTTGAAACATATTAATGCCAGATAACGCTCACAAACACCCGCGCTGCTCGACAAGGAACGTTTTTTCACGTCGATGCCACAAAATTTTCTAACATAGTTGCGCTATAGACTTCCTTCTCCGACATTGTGACGTAACCACTTGGAGCACTACGGCCTTCTCTTCTAGGAGGTGTTGGAACTGTCGTCCGCTTCCCCTACCACTTTCTTTTTACAAGATTTCTCGGAGGATGCGAAGCAGTGCGGGCGGGGTCTCACACTTTGTCCTCCTCTTCTAGGTGAGCGAAGACAAACGGCAGCTGAAGAGGCAGAGGGAGACCGTGAGCTTCGGCGGTTGCGAGGCGGCCACAAGCCTCATCACTAGCGGCCGAGCTCTGCAGTGCACGCGCCAGAAGCCGCCAGCACCCCGCCAGGGTTGCAAGAAGCCTCGCATCTTTGCCACAAGTGGGTGCTGGCTTTCGTTTCCAATGCTGCCCTCCAGAAACAGTGTCCTGGTGGCGCAGCTGGCTGTGCCAGGGGCATTGATTGCAGCTGTTGGGGCCACGATGTAGTTACACATAGCCTGGGAAACTCTCCTGAAAACCTATGGGAGCGGCCATGGGGAACGGAAACAGTGGCAGCTCTAGTGCAGCTTCCACGGTTGTGACGAGTCTCGTTGGTCAGCATAATGCATAGGCTGGCATGGCGTCATCCTTCGATGGCTTTATGCGTACTTATCTACGCATCAGCAGCAGAAAATAATTTGTACTGATCGGTCAGCCGGCAAAGCGGAATCTACTGATCTGGCGGACCTCATGACAAACCAACAACAATCGCCAGCACAAACAAAGGCAAAGATAGAGCAGTTTATTTAGAGGTCTCAAACGCCACGCATGGCACTCGCTAATCTGTTGCAGGCGCAGCCTGGAAGGGTAAAAAGGTGCTAGCTACTTGACCGTATCAGTCGTGAAGGCACTGTCGATCCGTTACAAACTGTGTTACGGTCAGCAATTTCTTGCCTGAATATGTTCGATTATTAAATCGCGCAGTTATCAATACGGCGCGCGTTTCTGATGTTCACTTAAGCGCTTTCCAGCGGCATTACAAAGCGTAGCTAAAAAATGGACCGATAGCGAACGCCGCGCTTCCGCCCCCAGGCGTAAAATAAAAGGAACTGTGAAACAGCCTGTGGCTACACAGCGGGCGAAGAAACAAAAAAGTTAGCAGTGACGCATACAAAGATATCAAATCACCCAGCAAAGACCTCCTTCAGCGGCGATCTATTAGCAACGGGTGTCGGTAGAATAATATGAGCACCTAAGCAGTGGTGCCTCCCGCTGATGTTCAGTCCACAACAAACAAGCAGAAGCTACACAGCAGATCGTTAAAAATAAAAAAGAACTGCTCTTTTTTTTAGCTGCCTTTTAAGACCGTTGTTTATTTGCTTTAGCGATTTGGTAAATTAAAGACAACCCGAGGAAAAGAATACGCAGTATACATTCCGCTGCCAGGAAATAGTCGCATGCTGCAAAAATCTGCTGCGTGCTAACAGTGTAAAACCTTTTTTTTCTTGCTTTTAGTTCTCTTTCATGACTTTGCCAGGTTGTTCGTTTGCCAACCGGCAATTCAAAGTGCATTAATACTTGTTGGCGTACATACCAATCCTTACTGCGGTGCCCTGTTTTAAATTCTCGTTAGCCTTTGGCCTCAACTTCGTTTCAGCTCAATTTCTTGTTTAGTGAAATATTCGTCTGTTGGCTCGTCATATAATTTTGAAGCCAGGCAAATATTTCAGTTTAATTTTGAAGTAACTTAATTACTCGTTGATGATCTTTAAGCGGAAGAAGGATTTTCACCCACATCACAAAAAGATGACCATAGCATGAGCGTGACGCGTCATAAATAAAATCGAGATAAGTGTATAACACAAACTTACACTTATTCATATATTTATTAAATACCTACGAAATTTCATATGAAGATTTCAAGTTAGAAATTCAATCAAAGACGAACATAAGTGTATCACAGGGGACAGTGGTAAAAAGAATCCTAGCAAGAACATGACACTTCTCAAATGTCCGGGCATAGCATAGCAGACGAGCAATACATGG